>CM041782.1:84307633-84540695 GCA_023374045.1 Limonium bicolor
GAAGAGAATGTATGAGGTAGAGCATGTACGCTCCTTGTTCGACAGCAAAGCGTAGAGAATGAGAGAGGTGATCCTCCAGATTTCCTTCTTGGCACTATTGAGGAAAATGGTAACGAAGGATATTGAGAGTATCAGGGGCTTTGTTCTTTTTTAATTGTGAAGATGAAGAACGATAAGTAGTTCAATTTCTATATTCTGTTTTTGGATCCTCTTGTCTCTCTTCTGTATGGCCAGATTTGAAACACCTCTGTAGATTGATATGCCCCCTTTTGGTTTCAGATTTGACATAGTACCATGTTTTCTTGACTTCTTCTATTTGTCAGTTGATATCAGAGAGAAGATCGAACATAGAGACTGAAGAGAGGGGTTGAGAGGCGCAGACACGGGAAGAACATAACCGAGGCGCAGAGCTGTATGTTTATGTTCATTATTTTTGGGTTTGCAAGACCACCGAAGAAGTGAGGAGAAGGAGGCGCGGAGCATATATGTTTCTGAATCTCCAGCTGAGTTTGCAGTTTTACAGAGGTGAAAGAGAATGATGAATTTACCAGAAGCGAAGGGAACGATGGATGTAAAGCAGGTATGCTCCTTGTTCACTGGTTGATCCGAAAGTGGAGAGAATGATGTGCACAGACATGTTTGCTTCTTGTCGCCAGTATGGTTGCAAGATAGACTGGAGTGGATAGAATGAAAGGTAGTGCAGATTGTATGGTTCTTGTTTTGCCAGTTGGGTAGCAAAGTTACGTTGATGAAGAGAAAACTGAGGTGTAGTGCTTGTATTCCCTTACGCGCCAGTTTGGGATGAAGATTATCGTCAGTGAGAAGAACGGAAAACGCAGAGCTAAAATGTTCTTGTTGCCAGTTTGGGAAGCAAAATTACCGTCGGTAGATTGTAATCAGGAACACCACAGAGCTAATATGTCCTTTGCTCACTGTGAGTGGTACGTTGAAGAAGGCACAAAGCAGTACGCTCCATGTTGCCAGTATGGGTGCAAAATTATCACGAGTGGGAGAATGAAGAGATGGCAGAGCAAATGTTCCTGGTTCGCCGATTTGTGTTGCATAATTACCGAAGGAGACGATGAAGAGAGGTGGTGGCTCTGTGTTCCTGGTTCGCCAACTCGATTTGCAAAACTACCGTTGGTGATGAGAAATGTACAGGGGCGTATCATATGTGCTTCTTCTTTACCGGTGACTTGAAGAAAAAGGATGGAGCCAGTATACTCGTCAATCGCCAGTGGGGTGTGAATTATCGTGAGGAAGACAATGAACAAAGGCACGGAGCTGGGTTACAAATTACAGTGAACATATTGAAGAAATGTGGAGCAGATGCTCCTTGTTGGCCAGCGTTGTGAAGAGTTGAGGAATGATGGAGCTTACATGCTCCTTGTTCACCGCATTGGATCGCAAATTACAGTAGTGATGGAACGTGAATCTGGAGATGAAAAGAGGGAGGAGCATGTATGTTGCTTGTCTCCAGTTTTGGGCAGGCAAAAATCAATGGCGTGAATAATGAAGAAGGTTGAAGATGGTCGACAGAATGGAGATAGGGAAGAATGTAGTGGCGGCTGTGCTGGGAATTGGGTATCTCTGCCTTGGGATCAGGGTTTGTTGCTTTTATAATCGAATAGTGAGTGAGATAGCAGCTAGGGTTATCCAGTTAAATGGAAACAAAATGTTCTCATGCCAACAGCTAGGCTCGAACCCAGGACCAATGGTCTCCCCAATCTCACACTCAACCAATTAAGCTAATGATACAACTTAATACAAAACCGTGTGAAATAAAAGAAATGTTGTATCTCAGATTGAATAAGCTTCCCTGAAATGCTAATGTTTTAAACAAAAATACGGTGTAAAACTAAAGATGTTTTGCAAGTAACAATGATGTGTTCTACTCTTTTTTTTTAAAAAAAAAGACATGAAATGATAAAATGAAGACAAGAACATAAAATTAATAATACAGGCAGTATAATAATGAGATGTACATAAAATGATGAAAATAATCCTAAAAATAATAAAGATAAAGACATAATAAAAGTGAATACTAGTAAGTAAAAGACAAGTAAAAAGTTCAATGAAATTATATAAAATACACACGTGAAAAGATAGCATAAACTAACACAAGAACTAATGGGCGAGTAAATAAGTAAATAAAATAGGGCACACTAAAAACTAAAGTAAAAATAAAAAATACATAAAAACAAGGTAGGAAAATAAGTAAATAAATAAAAGGGACGAGTTCAAGAACGGATGTACATGAACAAGTTTTGAAAAGAAAGGCGACGACCCTCTTTGTCAGAATTTTGCTTTATGGGGTGAGAATTTTTGGTGTCTACACTCCCGACATCGCCCTCATCCCAACTCCCAAACCAGTGGCGCACCCACCCCAACTTCTCCCTCTCGCTTCTCCCTTGCGTAGCATCTCCCACCGCCCGATCAAGCCAGCCATGACCGCGCCCCCTCCGACTCCGGTCGCACCTCCATCGACGTGCCAAACCCCAGTCGTGCCGCCTGTGACAGTCAGCCACGTACCCTATCGCACCCCGAACCCCAAGTTCGTTTTTGTCAAATTCAGCTAAAACTTGTCCAATTTCTTGCTAAATTCTTCTCCAAAACATTCAGGTTTGTGATTCTGGGCCTAACTTGTCAATTTTATGCACTTTTGGAGCAAGTTTCACTTTGAGGCTGATTTTGTGCGAGCCAAACGGAGCCTAACCTAAGAATTGGAGATTTTTGCTAATATGATGATTGAGATTATTTCTAATTGCCAGTTAGGGATTAAGGGTGCAAAATGAGATTAAAAGTTTGGCAATTTGTGGGTTTTAGCATACTTTTGTGATTTTTGTCATAAGTTGAATTAGGCTTTGTTTAGCAGTTTTCAATTGCACTTAACTGTATGTTATTGCTTTGTGGGTACCGCTGGATGATTAATAAGCATGCCTCACCCTAAAATGCCTAATCTAGTGCCTTTAATTGGTTGGATTTCGTGGTGGCTAAATTGCAAAAACTTGACGACTTGTTGGTGTGTTTGGTGGCATAGTCCTCCTTTTGCTTACACTATGCTAAATGGAGTGACTAATTGAATTGCTTGATGAATTTTGTACTCTGTGGTTGAATTGTGCTTGTGGGATGCCTAAACACTTGAATGACAACCTTTTGGTTGAATTACGGAGGTTCTTAGAACTGGGAAAGGATAAAAAAACAGGGGAGACTCTGTCCAAATTTTTATTTTTTTAGTTGCACTATTTTCTTTTGTTTCTCTTCCTTTTAATCTTCCATTTAACTAATACTACCTCCGTTAATTTA
Source organism: Limonium bicolor (assembly GCA_023374045.1). Lineage (NCBI taxonomy): Eukaryota > Viridiplantae > Streptophyta > Magnoliopsida > Caryophyllales > Plumbaginaceae > Limonium > Limonium bicolor. The sequence goes on from CM041782.1 coordinate 84,310,940, forward strand.
TATCTGTCGTTTTAGGATGTGATTCTTGTTCAAAAATATCTGTCATTCTAGCTTTTTGACACACTTCTTTCCACTTTTACCCCTACTATTCAATATAAGAGTAATTGTTACCTAAATGGAAAAGTAAAAAGTAGGGGCACATGCGTCATTGTCCTACTTTTCTTAATAAGTGTGCAAGTTTCTAAAATGACAGTTATTGTTGAACGGAGGGAGTACTTGGCTGTTTTCCGTTTCCTTTTCTTGTGTGTTCCTTTGTTTGCTTTTTGATGTTTCAGAACCATGAGTTCCCTACCTAGACGCAACTCCAAGCGCAAGAATGGCGCCAACTCTTCTCAGGCCCCTGAGCCCGCACCCATGCCTGCCCGTCATCCCACGGGTCTTATTGATGGCCGTTTCATCAACAGGAGGCCCGAAGCTGGCATAATAATCCTCACGCTTGAGAATTCATGCGGGAGCGCACTATCGACCCCGAGCTCATCTCAGACCTCGGGCTTCAAGATGTTATGGACTGCACTGGGTGGGGGTGTGTCCTGAACATGGGCAGCCAATACTTCCCTCGTCTCATGAAAGAGTTTTACGCCAATGCTGCTGAGGAGGCGGGGCTCGGGAAACCTACCATCATCTCCTATGTCCGTGGCCAGCGCATCCGCATCACCCCGGAGTCCTTTCTACGCTTTTTCCGGCTTCCGCTCGAGGACTTCCACTACACCACCATCATATCGGACGACGACCTTGGAGCTCACCAGAGGCACTACATGTGCACTCTCCCTGTCCAACACAGAAAGAAGAATCAGGCCGGGACAGATGTTAGGGTCACCATGACCCTAAACATGGTGGGTGACCTTGTGAAGAGGGTCATGTTAGCGCTGCTCCGCCACAACATCTTACCTCGGGACAGCAAGGACTTAAACGCCATGGACTGCTACATGATGGACTACATGGTAGCCCTGGACCCGGTCAAGCCTCTCTCTCCAGGTTGATGTTCCGCCACATTTAGCATATCGTGAAGCAAAAGGACACCCATCACTTGGGTTTCCCCCACTTCCTGCACCTCCAGATTGTTCACCAGGGCGTATCGACTGAGGGCGAGGCTGTCTCTGACCCCATGGACTCCATTCATGGCTACGCTATGCAGAGGATGGGCTTCTCCTGGAACGGGGTGACTTGGCAAAAGGGGATTGTAGAGGACGACCAGCGGAGTGCCGGCTAATCCTCCTCCGGACCAGCAGCTCCGAGCGCCCCACTCCTTGCTTTGCCCCCACCACCGCCGGATACTATCTCTCTACAGGAGTTTGAGGAGCGGATGGCGGCCTATCATCGTGAGATGGAGGCCAAGATGCAGGCCGAGATGGAGGCTAGGATTCAGCGCCTGCGAGCCGAGATCCGACCTGATGCTCCACCACCTCAGTAGCCTGTTTATGCGGTCGGGTGCCGAAAAGCTATCTTTTGAAACTCTTATGTTTAGTTTGAATTTTGGTTCTGTTTATGTCATTTGAACTTCTTTTAATTTAGTTATCTTGTACTTTACTTTCCGCCCTACCTTTATGTTTTCTGTACCTTCTGGATACTATGGTATTAGACTCATCTATGAGTCTACTTTTGGAATCTAACCATGGGCTTTTTGCGAATTCTTTGGAATCCTTTTCGCGCCTCGTTGTTTTTAGATTGTGCATTGTAGATATACACATTGAAAACAAGAACTCCTCAAGTTAGAGTTAGGACAAATGTAAGAGGAACTCTTGCAAATTTTTCCTAAGGTCTCCGACTCTTCACTGTCGGAGCTAGCGCTTCAACGACCTCGGACACTTTCAAGTGTGGGGGAACCCTTCATCCAACTCACGTCTTATCAGGGGAGTACTAGTTCTCTAACTCCTTAATACTTAAAAAATGCATTATACTTTTGTCAACTCTATGTTTAGTGCTTCGAAGAGGTCTTATTGATTTCCACCCAATTTTATTGTTGAACAATAAGGACATTGTCTCATTCAAGTGTGGGGGAACCGACCTTTTCTTTTTGTGCACTGCTCAATTTCTTTATACTTATCTATTCCCCCCCCCCCCCCTCTTTAGGAGTCACATTTATAGTAAGCACGTTTTTCTTTGAATTCTTAAGATTTTCCACCAAAATTTTGAAAAATTTCTCTCTTGAGGAGCATGTATATGCGGTGCAGCCATATAACCTTATCTTGGTGAATTTTTATTGCTTAGGGGTTCTGAAATACCCCAAATTAATAAAACGTGGATTAAATATTTAATCACATTAATTAAGGCCTAAACATGCCTTAAAAGTCTACTGAGATCAACAGCGGTCAACACAAAACAAGATGTTGCACCCTTTGACTGTTAAGGGTAAATAAATACCCAAATGAACTTCTTAGGACCTAAAAATTTGTCCTAAGTATATTAACATAATATTAAACATATTATAACTGTTGGACAACACTCCAACACAAAGAAAAAGCATTTACATGCTTTAAGGTCAAAAAGGGCAAAAAGGTGCTCTAGGAAAACCTTAAAAATCAAATGACCTCTAAATGATATAAAATTGAATACCATGATCAAGTATCATGTAAGGAACACAACAAAACCATTGTCAAAGGAAACAGAGCTCAGAAACACCTGGCGACACAAAATGTGCACTAAAACTCCTTAAAGCACGTTTTTGTGTAATCGCCTTTTAAATTGGTTTTAAATGAGATAAAAGGTTATAAATACCTTTAAATATAATAAAATATCATATTATATGATATTAGGAATTTAATTCCAGAAATTTACGAATTTTTACAAATTTAATATTAAAATATTAATAAACCCTAATGTGGGGCCCGTTTGGGTCAACATTGACTAAGTTGGTCAATGTTGACCATTGACCACGAAATGGGCTACATAAAATCAGATAATTGAGTCTCTTAACAGACCAAGATACAAGAGACATGTGACAATTAAATATATGCTCTTACTTTTACATAAAATAACAAAAAAGACAACTTTACCTTATAAAACAAAAAGGTGGGTTCCACTTACCTTACCCCATGTGAAGCCAGCGATTTTTGGAGCCTTTTCCCCCTTGTATTTCGTGGCTCCAAGCTGGTACAAGACAAGAGATGAGTCACCTTACAATAAACGAACTAAAGTAACATTATTTATCTCCATTTTCAATCAAAATTTGAATCAAACACTACCCTACCTTCTCAATCAAGGATGGCTACCTTTTTCATTGTCTCCTCCTTGTCTCCACCGAATCCTCCTCCAATTATCAGCATCAATCAAGCATTGATGAGTCATCAAACCAATAATGACCTAAAATATTCAAAAAAAGTGCTTTAAGGCAATATTAGGTCATCCTCCTTCATTCTTTCTTTCCAGCCGAGTTTGCTCTGCCCAAGAGCTCTCTTTGGCTCCTCTCCACCGTAGGTAATAGTTCCAAGCACCATTGATGAGGTTTCAAGCTCTAGGTAAGCTCTTAAGGCATAAAAATGCCCATTTTCTTCATCTTTCTTTCCTTTTTCGATTGATCTACACTCCAACCTTTTCTATACATCTATGTAGAGTGATTTTGAGGTTAAAGGAAGTGTTGGTTTCGTACATAACCAGATCTAAGGAGGAAAGTTCAAGTCTTGACCATTTAAGGTAAAAATGTGCTCTAAGCTCATAACTTTTTATTCCCCTCAAGTTCGGCTGTGAAACTTTGGTCATAGCCTCATCTTCTTCTCCTTTTCATGTGGAATCTGTTGGTTAGCCATTTGGAGCAAGGGTGGCCGAGATCCAAAGGAAATACCCTCTTTTAAGGCATTTTCCAAGGTAAAACCTAATAACAAGGCAGCTTGTTGAGATCTAGCTATTTCCTATGTCAATATAGTAGATCTAACACCTTATGGTGTGTTTGATTCAGGCCGAAACCATCTTGAACTCTCCTTGCATTCTTAAGGTGATTTTTGTCTTAAATCTTACATTAAATTACTTCTTATGGTTAGATCTTTCTTGGAGACTAACTAGGCCTTGTTTGCTGTTTGAAACATGCAAGAGAAGCTTTGGAAATTTTATCTAGGGCTGGCCGAATTCAAACAAGGAATTATTCAAGCAAATCAAGGTATAAACACCTTAAATCTATGATTTTTATAATATCTAAGCTCATATATAAATATGGCCGAGAGTGAAATGATAAATATGGGTTATATTGACCTAGAAGTGGAAAAAAATCACTAAGATAAATTAAGCTAGTCATTTAAGAGATTTAATTAACATAATTGTCAAATTTAAGACATTATGTGAAAGTTTGGTAATTAAATGGAAAGTGTGTGGTGAGGCCGAGAATTATAAGTGTTTTTGGGAAATTTATGTGTAATTTATTTTGCAAGCCAATGTTTGTAATAAGGCCATGTATTTTAGGCCATTTTATTTATGCATTTACAAGCTTTTAATTAAGTTTAAGTAGTATAAATGCATTACCGAAAATAAATGGGGTCTTAGGTGTAATTAAATTAAATTTAAGGGCTTTAGAAAAATAAAGCCGAAAATTAGAGTTAAAAAGGAGTTAAAATAAAGTTTATAAGATTTTATAAAGTTTTAGGGTTAAATGGTGAATTTTAGAAAGTTTGGGTACTAAACCGTAATTATAAGGAATTGGTGGTCAAAGAAATATTAAGGTGGTCAACATTGACCATATGCTAGGTTTTGACCAAAATAAATAAGTTAGATAACTTATTTAAGGTTTTATAATAGGTTACGTATTTAATGATAATATTTTTATAACATATGTGGTGAATATGTTATAACCGAAAATTAAGGGTGTAAAATGGTATTTTAAACACCCATGGGCTATTAGGAATTTTTAGGAATTTATTTGGTGGATTTTGGAATTAAAATGAACTATATATGTATATATAGTTATTATGTCATTATGACACTTTGGAGAAAAATAGATGGTGGAATGGTAAATATTGAAAGTATATGGGTTAATAAGGATATTCATAACCCTTTGGTGAAATTTGGAGATTTTTAGAATTATATAAGAGTATTTGTTGAGATATATGTATAATATATAGTTTTAAAGATATTATCAAACTATATGTTATAAATTGGGCCTAATGACAATATAAAATGTATATTGAGGTCTATTCGGACTTTATGAAAGATAATCATAGGTTATACTCTTTTATAAGTTAGAAATGTTATATTTAATGGTATATATAACATGGTAAAAAGAAAGGGGTGATTTGGTAAATAAAGGAAATTATGGTTTAAGGAAAAGTATAAGGTTTAATATATGCCTATGAGGCAATATACAATAGTTTTGTATAAAAACTAAAGGTTATAAATTAAAGGAAATAAAAATATCATATCAAATGGTATTAGTATTTTGGTATAACAGTACATAATGTTATGTGGTCAAAAAGGGAATTTAAATAAATTCAGGGACTATACCGAGTTAATAAGAGTTGGAAAATGAATTTTAGACTAAGGTCTATAATGTTATAAATGTTATGACAATGATATGGTTTAGATGGAATTAATATAAGGAAGGGTACTCACATAAAATAATGTGACAAACTATAAATAAATGAGATTCATAAACTAAGGTGTTTATGGAATAAACCTTAGGAGTTGTAATTATACAACATAAGATGTTACATGATATTAGGATAATAATCTTAATATAAGTTGTATAATATAATACAACTAATGGGAATAATCATCCAATAAAAGATGATAAATGTAACATAAAATACAAGAGTTTATGAAACTCATGAGAATTACCTACGTGGTAAAGATATATACATACACAAGAATAATGTATATAAGGTGGATAAATATATTTTGGTTGAAAACCTTATGATTTAATGGTGGTGGTTATTTGGAAAAAAATATAGTTACAAACTATAAGCTATGAATTTTGCTAAGATAATGGGTAATGAAATACAAAGAATTATAATGGATGATGAAAAAAAATGATGATAATATACGAATTGCAATGCATACATGCATACTCTAGGTTACTGATAGCCGCGAGACTTATCATATTTTACATTAGATTTAGTATTAATTTTCTAAATAAAGTTATATTTATGTTATTTATGCTTATTATGTGTTAAAATATAATATTTGTACAGTCTTGTTTTTATGATTTTGATATATGCGCAAGGAACGGATTTTTCTAGGCAAAAGTTCAGGTTGAAGCCGGACTCCATGCCGGGTAGTTTCTGCACGGCAGTACAGAACAAAAGAAGCCTTGCCGATGTGATGCCGGGTAAATGCTATCCGGCATGAGTGTAAATCGCCTCGATTGACCATCGACGACACACATGTGATCCACGTGTTTTCCAACCCGCTGGCCGGGTGTGATGCCGGGTAATTCCTACCCGGCATATAGCACTGTTTTCGCACGGACTCGACGGTTTCGACCGTTAAACGGTTGGGTACATTTCCCACGTGTGCCGGCTATTTGGGACCCGGCACGACGCCCGGCATATACACAATTAATGCCTATAAATAGGCCGATGAAGGCTACAACTCAACACACTTCAACACCATATTATACTCCATTCACATCTCAGTTTCCGCCCCATTCCAAGTGTTGGTGTCCAAGGAACGTTTGCAGATCCATCCACGCAAGAGAAGAAGAAGACCTTGTCAGGGTTAAGGCTATTAACATCTCCTTCTCCCCCTTTGTATTCTCTTCTTGTAGTTGTGTGGATGGTGATGCAGAATCCTTGTTAGGTTTTTGGTTAGGGAAGATTTCCTTGTAAAACTCGTATGATCATTTATGGAATTTTCAAGTTTCTTAACCCGAGTTCTAATCTTCTTACAAGTAGAATGAAGTAGCTATTCATTCTCTTATCTCTAATCCTATTTTGATGTTCACAAGACTAGAATAGACAGATTAGGATTTTGGTAATCTTTAACATTGTCTTCTGCGCCTCAGCGGGAGCAAGACTTAAGGTTTAGGGTTAATCTCTTATTTCCCATTATTCTGTTGTATTCGCGGCATTGGCTATGCATGATGCAAGTATGAATATTGAGTTCCTTTTGTCAGAACCAATCTGGAAGTGTTGTTTACGAAATGTACGATGCCGGATGGCATGCCGGGTATAAGTTATCCGGCACGTTCAAGGCCATGAATCTGCCGGGTAGCGAGGATCCGGCATCACATCCGGCATATGCATTTTGCGAGACCTAATCCTCTTTGAGACTTGCCACCTTTGATCATTGGTCATACGAACCTTTTGCATTGATAATCTTCCCAAATCAAAGTTAGTTTATTTTATTTATTTAGTTTAGGATCACATTTTCAATTCCCCCTTGTTATTATAGAATAGGCTTTTGCCCGGATTAGGACTAATTTTCTATAAGTCCCTTGGGTACGATTTTCCTGGTCGTAATATATTTACACTATACTTCGACCGGGTTTTTATTTGCTACCCGTAGAGAGTTGTAGGATTAGTTATTATTTTATTTTATTCTTTTGTATATATTTTTATCTTACAATTTCTCTGTTAGCAAATTGGCGCCGTTGCCGGGGACTTGGAATTAGTCCAAGTCCTTAATTCGGTAAAATGCCTTATTCTTTATTCTTTGATTCTTTGATTCCTTGATTCTTTAATTTATTTTCGCACTTAGTTTGCAGATTTGAATGTGCCGTTCAAAATGCCGGGCATCTGTCCCCGCAAGCACCCGGAGGAAGTCCGACGCCGGACAGGATTTGCCCGGCATCATGTCCGGCATGTTCAAATTGATTTCAAAATTTCATACGCTGTTGAGTTTAACAAATCTTAATGTATTCTTGTCTACTCCTTTCATTATTTTCCTCTTATATGAGTCCCTATACTATGTTTCTTTATTTTGAATTTCGATTTTTGCGCATGCCGTGTATTGTGCCGGGTTTGCTACACACGCATTAGTGGAGGAAGTCCTATGCCGGACGGGTTTGATCCGGCATGTCACCCGGCATGCTCAATTTCTCTCAATATTTTTGTCGCTCATTGTAGGGACAATTAGGAGTAATCTCCTACAACCCCTTATTTACTCTTACATTTAATTTGATTATCCTTTACATTTTCTTTTAATTAAGTATGTTCTTATTTTGGTCACGCCGGGTAACATGCCGGTTTGTATACACCCGGCATTAGTGGAGGAAGTCCACTGCCGGGTACGCATAACCCGGCCCGCTGTCCGGCATAACCAAAAATTTGTTCATTCGTGTATTTTCATAATTTTAATTATGTAATTATTATTTCTTTTATTATTACGAATATTATAACATTTTCTTTTGCTCCTCCTGAAGTTATCCAAGTGAATGCTTCTTCGGTCAACAAATTCCCTGAAATTTAACCAACCTTGATCCGGAGATCGAGAGAACCTTGCTTCATACTTTAAGGCAACAACGAATTCTACAAGAAGCAGATCCTACACCAATGGCAACACCTACCGTCCGTAACATAAACCGCCTTCTAACCAAGGCCAGAAACCAGCAATCGACCTTCCTATCCTTCCTCAAACCGAATACGATGAATGGCAGAAACTTAAGCCATATCATCAAATTAGATGCATAAAAGTTAGGATTGTTCGATGGTACGAATCCGGACGATGCCTTGCTCCACATCACCAAATTCTTGCAACACACAAACAGCCTAACCTCCACAAATAATGTCCTCCAATACGCCAGACTTGCTCTCTTCCCCCATAGCCTTTCGAGGAACGCCAGCAAGTGGTACCACAGTCTAACCCCCAGTACCATCACCACATGGGAGGACATGGCAACCAAATTTTATGACAAATTCATGCCCCCAGTCGCACCCTGGAGATGATCGCCGACATTTACAACTTCAGACAACCTAGCTCGGAGAACATCTGTGAGACTTGGGATAGATTCAAAGGGTTGCTGCGCACATGTCCACACCACGGCCTCACCAAGGAACCTATCCCAGTTGTTTTACAAAGGATTGGTCAACCAATGCAAACCATGATCCTTTCCTCCCTTGGTGCAGACATATTGAAGAAGCCTGGAGATCAATTCCTTAGTGGGGTTGAAATCTCTTTGCGAAGAGATTAGGGATTGGGCCACCGGTGGAACCAGGGGTAGTACCGCTGGTTTGTATCAAGTGGGAGAGGGCGACTCCAAATTCGACAAATTGATGCAAAGTCATGAGCAGTTATTGGAGAGTAATGCCCAGACGTCAACGAAGGTTAGCGCTCTACAGAAAGTGGTGGAGCAAATAGCAATGAACAAACTTCCTCAACAAGCGAACGTGGTTAGTGCACGACCACACGCTCCAAGCCCTGACATGCCCAACTTTCAGAATGTTGAGGAAGTCAACTATGTGAGTAACCAAGGGTATCGGCAGCCATGGCAACAGGGGAATCAACCCCCTCAACACTTCCAAAGTCAAGCCGGCTACCAGGGAGGTCCAAGGCAATACAGATCATCCCATCCTGCATCATCATCAGAGGCTGAAATGGCTGAACTTCGTGACATGATGTCAGCCCTGATGAACAAGACCCAGGATACTCAAAATGAGATCTCGACCATTCGCAAGGAGCACAAATCGTTGCAGTTGCAGTTACAGCAACTTCTGACGCAACCACGACAGCAAGGTCAGCTCCCATCCCAAACGCAAACCAATCCACGGGAGCATGCGAATTCGGTCACCATTCTACCTAGGATCTCCAAAGATGCCAAATAGCCTAAAAGGCTAAGTGTAGGGCAGTTCCTCCTCACACCTTCACTATCAACCAGGGGAGCCTTTCTTCCAATTTAATTTTTCTCCTTTAATTTTATGTTATTGTTTTTAAATTACTTTCATTATGGTAATTTCAAGTTATTAAAAAAAAGAGTTTTGCTTATTCATTTTCTTTCGAACACTGGGGACAGTGTTCCTGCCAAGTGTAGGGCAGGGACCCCCCTTAAAAAAATAAGTTTTTTTAGCAATATGCATAAGTTTTGCGTTTTATCAATGTTTTACTAAAACTTTTTGCATGTTTTTGAACGAGATAAGATTAGGAATGAATAAATGCTTGTTCTCTCAAGAGGTAAGCTTTCTAATGACTTATAGATTCCTGTTTTTAACTCTTTGATTCTCTTTATTAACATGAGTATATGATCTTTCTCCTAATTCTTTCCTTTATGTACTTATGGGTATTCTTTTCCTTTCTTTTTCAAAATTGTGAAAAATCTTTTGGGTGAAAATCTTAAAAAGGAAATCTTCTTCCAAAGGAAAAGCAATATATTCCTTGAGGTTGCAAAAGTGCCTCTGAATAAAAGCAAGAAAGAGAGTTTTTCCTTTTATTTTTCTCCTAAATTCCCCGTTCTTCAATGCAAAAAAATCATGGTTGATTCAGAAACTCTTGCAAAATAGGGCTGATTCATAAACCATTGATGAGAGTCTTGGCCACATTCAGAACTCTTGAAAAATAGAGCTGAATGATGGAAACCGGAAAAAGGAGAGATTACAAAAATCCCTTATGCAAAATAGCCCAAAAGTTTTTGACGATTTTGAAATTCCTTGTTTTATACCCATTAGTATGTTTTGACAAGATAAGGTAGATTAAGTGATACTTATGAATTAGAGTCATATAGTTGGAAATATTTATCTACATTTCATTCTAAAGTTTATCTGTCTTGTGTAATTAGTCCTTTCTAATCTTGTTTTGCTCGAGGACTAGCAAAAGGTAAGTGTAGGGCCTTGATAAGCCGCAGACTTATCATATTTTATGCATTAGATTTAGTATTATATTTATCTAAATAAAGTTATATTTTGTTTTATGCTTATTATGTTTTAAAATATAATATTTGTACAGTCTTATGTTTTTATGAGTTTTATGCGCAAGGAATGATTTTCTAGGCAAAAGTTCAGTTGAAGCCGGACTCCATGCCGGGTAGTTTCTGCACGGCAGTACAGAACAGAAAGAAGCCTTGCCGGATGTGATGCCGGGTAAATGCTATCCGGCATGAGTGTAAAATCGCCTCGATTGACCATACGACAGCACATGTGATCCACGTGTTTTCCAACCGCTGCCGGGTGTGATGCCGGGTAATTCCTACCCCATAAGCACTGTTTCGCACGGACATCGACGGTTTCGACCGTTAACGGTTGGGCACATTTCCCACGTGTGCCGGCTATTTGGGACCCGGCACGACGCCCGGCATAGACACAATTAATGCCTATAAATAGGCCGAGGAAGGCTACAACTCAACACACTTCAACACCATATTATACTCCATTCACATCTCAGTTTCCGCCCCATTCCAAGTGTTGGTGTCCAAGGAACGTTTGCAGATCCATCCACGCAGAGAAGAGAAGACCTTGTCAGGGTTAAGGCTATTAACATCTCCTTCTCCCCCTTTGTATTCTCTTCTTGTAGTTGTGTGGATGGTGATGCAGAATCCTTGTTAGGTTTTGGTTAGGGATGATTTCCTTGTAAAACTCTTATGATCATTTATGGAATTTTCAAGTTTCTTAACCCGAGTTCTAATCTTCTTACAAGTAGAATGAAGTAGCTATTCATTCTCTTATCTCTAAATCCTATTTTGATGTTCACAAGACTAGAATAGGACAGATTAGGATTTTGGTAATCTTTAACATTGTCTTCTGCGCCTCAGCGGGAGCAAGACTTAAGGTTTAGGGTTAATCTCTTATTTCCCATTATTCTGTTGTATTCGCGGCATTGGCTATGCACGGTGCAAGTATGAATATTGAGTTCCTTTTGTCAGAACCGAATCTGGAAGTGTTGTTTACGAAATGTACGATGCCGGATGGCATGCCGGGTATAAGTTATCCGGCACGTTCAAGGCCATGAATCTGCCGGGTAGCGAGGATCCGGCATCACATCCGGCATATGCATTTTGCGAGACCTAATCCTCTTTGAGACTTGCCACCTTTGATCATTGGTCATACGAACCTTTTGCATTGATAATCTTCCCAAATCAAAGTTAGTTTATTTATTTATTTAGTTTAGGATCACATTTTCAATTCCCCCCTTGTTATTATAGAATAGGCTTTTGCCCGGATTAGGACTAATTTTCTATAAGTCCCTTGGGTACGATTTTCCTGGTCGTAATATATTTACACTATACTCCGACCGGGTTTTTATTTGCTACCCGTAGTAGAGTTGTAGGATTAGTTATTATTTTATTTTATTCTTTTGTATATATTTTTATCTTACAATTTCTCTGTTAGCAGTTGCGTACCTAAACTAGATGTGGATAAGATTAAAAGAAATATAAGGAATTAAACTTAATAGTTGAAATAGTTTTGGCGTACGCGTTTTAAGTAACAAAGCCGACTGTTTTAGAAAAACCTGTAACAAACAACGGTAGAAACAGGGTGAACTGTCGGGGTTACTTATAATTCGGAAATACCGGATGTAGTTAGTCATGGAGACTGACTTATAGTTTTATTACCGTTTAGAGTATACTTCTGACAAGGACGCTTGACGAGCTAACAGACTACACGGAGCGTAGGATCTTGCTGATTCATACTCCACCGTAATACAGTCAGGGTGAACGGTATGTAAAGGGGTTTGATCTGAGTTGTCCTAAGGTTGCTCCTTGGGCTCGGATTTGGTTGATATAACTTGTATGTTGTTATGTGTCTCGGATTGTCTCTGAGGGCTTCCTCAGTTCAGACTTCTGTGTGATCCGTGATAAGATTGTTTGTCTAAATGTGATATTTAATATGCATGAACTGTATATTTATAGCTGCTTATTATTTACTGTTTTTGAGTTAACAGTATTGGTTCGTATATATGAACCTATATATAAAACGAACTAGCGGCTATGGTGCTATCTTACATGAATTATAAGGACGTCAGAAAAACGTTGTAGCACTAAGATAATAGATATACATATTATCTGAGACTTTTATACGGAGCATTGGCCTTTCTATACGCCGCTCTCGTATCTAACACTGGATCCCGAGTTTACAGACTCCGGATTGGACTGATGACCTTAGTCTGCTGTGTTAGAAAATTTGGTAATGCGATGCGATGGTATAATTAATTAATTAATGGAATGAAAGTAAAGCCAAGAGGATGTGGCTCTTGGTGCGCGCTGTGATCACAAAAACGATACCAGGATGTCCGCGTACGGGTCCGTAAGTATCAAGAAAATTTCCCGTGAGCTAGAATGGCTCGTTGGTCGGAGACTCTACCGTTGGAGTGGCTACTGCCGTGGGTGACCCCCATAATATATGGGTAACTAGAGACATGTCGTGTTAACGAGACATTGTCACTAGGTATAACTGAACAACTAAAACAATTGAGACTTATACAGTGGCGAACAATACCATGGACGAGACTTAATACTTGTTTATTATTCTCGTTGTTTCGCTTTGTTGTTCATTGGTTATACTTGTGGTTATTTTATTGTGTGTTGATGGTTGGATGGAGCCTACAAGGCTAAGGTAAATTAAATATGAAAATTGTACGCTACGGCGAATGTACATTGTACATTATATTGTTATTACTCGATACGTTCGATATATAAATGTTGTATGGAATAATAAATGAATGTTTGGATTGGATGGATGGTTAAATGTTTATGGATATTTGGATGGTTGATTATGTATATTATACATTTATGCTTCAGTTTTGATTATAACTGTAAAAGGGAAAAGCATGAAACCAATCTAATAATAAGATGGTTAAAATGACAAGTGACCATTAGGGTCCAGGCCCGGCATACTCAGCGTCTATCGCTGATACTACACCATTTCAGGTTGTTGATCATTGTCGGAGCTGAAGAGCAGGAACAGGGTAATTGGAGTGTTACTTTTGTCACCACACTTGGAGATGTTGTATAGCAATGAAGATGGTGAATTGTATTATGGTAAGGTTGTGTATTCAGGATTGGGTAGATGCTCACTTGTCGATGTTTATGGTTTATGGACTTAGTGTGATGTATAGGAGTTTCTCGTTATCACTGCGGTTAGCAGTTTATTTGTTTTGGAAGTTGGATGTAGTTTGGCTACGTTGCTCGCATGGGCGAGTAACGGCCGGTGACACCCGAGTGAGTTTTGTAATGGTTATTTGTTTTTCCGCTGCGAGACGTTTTATTTATTGCTACGTGAGAGATTATATCGTGATTATTGAGAGGGGTGTTACAGGTTCCTTCTATCTTCTCTCTTAGGGATTGCTAGGGGGTGCTTCTTTGTGAAAAACTAAAAAGGGACTTGTGAGACACCATCGGTAACCAACAAAATGAGAGTTGAGTGTTCTGTAAAGCTAAGGGTAAAATGCCCCAATTCTTCTCATCATCTCTTATGCAAATGTAAAATGAATGCAGTCATCTATTTTTCCATTTGTTTTATCCTTAATGCCCATTCTCGAGAGAAGTTGGCCATGGTAAAAGTTCTCCAAGTCACCTAATATTTATAACTTTGAAGCACTCTAAATCATACCCCAAAACTCTATATTTTTAATTTGCCCTAAGCACACCTCCACAACCATGATTAGGTTGGTTTACACTCCTCATGAGTTTCCCCCCATTTTGTTCACTAAAATCCAAGAATTCATCTAAACACTTGCTTGTTCTAAATATCTCTCCTTCTTATGGGTTCCTAGCTTTGCTTGAGGACAAGCAAATAGATAAGTGTGGGGGAGTTGATAAGTGGTGAAACTATATGAATTTAGGTTGTTTTATTCACCTTTATTTTAGTGCATTCATGACCTATTTCACCACTTAATAGAGTATTTTTGTGATTAATAGTGAACTTATAGAGTTTGATCTCTTGATAGTTAAAAGCCCATTTTGAGCATACTTTTGGGTTCTTTTTGAGCTAGTGGCATGCATCAACAGATTTCCCATCTCTCAAGCTTTCCAACGTCGCAAACGGGGAGCAATTCCGAGCCACAACGAAGATTCTAGGCTCCGCGTAAGTTAGAGTAAATCTCTGGAGCAGGACCGACCTATAGGACCGACCCAGTCTGGGTCGGTCGGATTATTCACCTGGAGCCCAAGCTACTGGAATTGGCCGACCCATAGAGTCTGGGTCGGTCATGGGTCGGTCGTACTTAAAGTTTCTCACGTGCTGTCTTCTTAGGAGACTGACTGACCCACGGTCAGACGGAAAAAGTGCCCAAATTTGTGTTTTCAAAAGCTAGATTTTGGGGATTCTATTCCCATTCTTCAACACACACGACTTCAGCTAGAGAGAGGAGAGAGAGTGGTGAAAATAATGAAGAAAAGAAGAGGAGAAAAGAAGAGAAGAAGAGGAGGAAGAAGAGAGTGAAGATTTCTACCTCCATTGAAGCTTGAAAGCTCCTCTAATGGCTATTTCTCCCTTCTCCTTTCTCTTTCCTTTATCTATGGCTGAGTAGTTCCATTTGTATCCTGGGATGAGGGCTTGACCCTATTTTGCTCATTGAAT
Organism: Limonium bicolor; assembly: GCA_023374045.1. Taxonomy (NCBI): domain Eukaryota; kingdom Viridiplantae; phylum Streptophyta; class Magnoliopsida; order Caryophyllales; family Plumbaginaceae; genus Limonium; species Limonium bicolor. Next base: position 84,326,302 of record CM041782.1, read on the forward strand.
GCTAGAAACCTAACTCATTTATTACTCTTGTTTTATCCCCTTCAATATCAATTAATGCCTTAAATTGATCTCTTATTGCATTTATGGTGGTTTCATTCAATAGTTGATCTTTAGTTTGGAACTAGACCAAAAGGGGGATAAACCCTAACTTTTTCTCTCTTGATTTTGGGAGTAAATTTCTAGGGTATTTATTAAAAGTGTTTGCTTAATGCTACTTAGTGATTTAAACCTCCTTTAATTAAAGGGTTTGACTAATTAGGTAAGAATTGGATTTCTCATGATTTGGGGATTCATGAGTTGAACTTTAATAGGCATTAAGTTAATGAGATATGTTTTTGAGATTCTTTGGGTGAATTAGATGATTCCCCACTATCCTAGGGTACTCTTCCACCCATTTCCATCAAACAAACATTTTACTGTTTTATTGCTTTTTCCTTTGACAAACAACCAAGCTTGCCTCCGGCTAAACCCCTGTTTACTGCTTTCATTTACATTTTTACTAAAGTACCGAAGCTTGAGATTTTGAAACCAATTTCCTTGTGGATACGACACTTGTTATATTGCAACGAATTGGGTGCACTTGCCCATTTGAGTTAGGTTTTTACTATTATGTTAGTAATTTTCCCAATAGACTACACCGCTACCTTGGTGTAAATGGGGATAACACAATGGTATAGCGAAACACGAAGGTCCACCTCGACCCAAGCACCATGTACTAGAAACCAAACCAAGCTCGAAGTTTCAAACTCTAGAATAAGATATTAGCAAGTGCATCCAGGGGTACTAAGACATGAAACAAGCCATTCAGATGCAAAACGAGTTAGTAATCATGTACAAATGAGAGGCGTGGATAAAATTAGGAAAGACCATCGAGTTTTTCCGCATAAAACCATTGAAGTTAGCCCAAGGATAGCAGCAGAAATTGCTAACAGAGAAGAAACGAACAAGTCAGTTTCAAACCCATGAAGAAATCAGGTGGGACGTGCATACAACGGCACATCCCGGATAGCAAAGAAACATAAATAATCAAAATCGATGGGAGAAGATAAACAAGAAGTCATAAGATTTAGGAAAATTCTCAATTTTTGCGTGCTTCTTTGCGCATATCACTCCAGATGACCAAAACAAAACCATGACCAAAACCCATTTTAACCCAGTGTAACTTGGCATAAAAGGAAAGTCGACAGGCGAAATATTACCTCGCAGAAGCAGGATTAGACAGATTACAGATGGACTTCATCAAATGATCATCTCAGGACGCATCAAAATCAAGAGATCACAAAGTAAACCAAATTGTACGGGACCAAAGTAGTTCATCATAGAGAAGAAAAGAGTCGCCTGCGTTTCCTCATAATTAACAGGAAATTGAAAGAGGCATTAGGATAATAAACTGGAAAACCTCTTTTATTTTGAAACCAAATATGCAATAATCAGTAAAAACAGACAACATGAATTGAGATGGACCAAAACCAACTTTGGCTTCTGCATTCAAATTTAACCGATAGGAAGGAGAACTCCCAAACAAGAGCATCATCCAGAGATAGGAGAAGGTCGGGAAAGATGATGACGAAAAATTGACACGACTAGGAAAGGGGTTCTTCACCACCCAAAGTCAGGAAGCTTATCCCACGAATCGGGGAAGGACAGTACTCCGATAGGGAGGCGATGCTGATTTCCTAAGGCCGGCAAGGATTCACCACCGCGGAACTACGAAAAACACGATTCGATTGGTTGTGCCTTATCGACAGTTTTGAGTTACGAATACTGTGAGTGAAAGAATGAAGAAGGTATAGAGCATGTGTGTTTCTCGTTCGCTGGGTAGATTTGTAAATCACGAGAGAAGAATGAAGATGGTGTCGGGCTTATGGGTTCTTTGTCACTGGTTTAGGTTGTAAATTATCGCGAAGATAATGAAGGTGGAGCAGGTGCTACTTGTTTCACCAGTCAGGTTGCAAAATTACCATAATGAAGAGAGATAGAGTCTGGGTTTTTCAATTTCGATTCGAAAGTAGTAACCAGAATGCAGGTTACTGGTGAGAGGAAATAAGAATCTGTGGGATAAGATGGTGTGAATATGATAGACGAAGGTAATGAACGAAAGAAGAGAAAAAATCCAGCGAGTCCAAGGTGGTTGTTGTTGTTGTTATAGGTTGAAGAAGAAAACTATCAAGGGCCGAGAGTGGAGGTCGACTGGTCGATCAGAGAAGGAGATCGGCTACATTGTTTCTTTGTGTTTCTGGATTTTTGTCTAAGGATGGATGTTCGAGGAAGAAGTAGGGGAATGAGAATTTTTTTGTTTTGGGTTGATCGGCAACCGAGTGATGCCACGGTAGGGTTTTTTCTTTGCATGTTTTATAGAATGGGAACAAATGACAGCTAGGGTTTTTGTTAGGGTATGGGTGAGATTGGTGTGGAGTTGGCCTTGAAGTTTGGGCTTTGTTTGGCTCTAGAGCATACTAGATCATGAATGGGTTGACTGGAAGAAAAAGGAAAAATAAACCAACACACGGAAATACAAGAAATAACACAAAGATTATAACTCAAATTGAATAGACTCCTTAAAATGCTAATGCTTTAAAACGAAAATGCAAAGTAAAGATGAAAGGATTTTATCAATAAAATAATTTATTTTTTATATATATAACATGAAATAATAAAATGTAGACAAAGAAATGTATAAGTAAAATAATAAAAGTAATGATAATAATAAATGCATAAAATGATGGGAATAATACTAAAAAATGATAATGATAAAAGTAAAGCAAACACTAAAAAATATAAGATAAACTAACAATAAATGAGATAAAGCAAACAAATAATGAATAAAATAAAATAACATAGAAATGATAAATACATAAGTAAATAAAATAAATACTAAAATAAAAAAGATAAAAAAAATAAGGAAAGAAAAAAAAGGGGACGGGTTTGAAACCGACTTGCCATTGGAAATTCATTTACGTAAAGAAGTGTTTTTTCCAAGTGTTTGAAAATTAATTTAAAAATTTTATGACAAAACGGTGGCTTAATTTTGACACGCACAACAGTACATTTTTGAAAAGAAAGATGACGACCCCTCTTAGTTTATTTATTGTCTGAAGTTTACTTTATAGGGTGAGAATTTTTGGTGTCTACGATATCATTCTCATGAGCACATGTATTCGGAAATGAAAATGACCTAGATGACTTTTAGGTAATGTGTACGACCTAAAAGACAACTACATTGATAATATATTCACTATAACCTAAGAAAAGATCTTAGGTAAGATGATTAGGAGAACTTAATCACCTGGTGAAAGGAATCGTATATGAGGGGAAATCCAGGGAATCCTAGTTGCGCATAGTGATCATAATAGAGCGGATGACTATTACTAGTCCACTCGTATATTATATTCCAATAGATCAGACTAATCGTTGGACAGATGCCCTGCTGTTGGGGACGGCTTCGGCCTTTGTTAACCCGCCATCTAATAAGGGATAAGGAGGAATCAGATGCCCTACTGTTGGGAACGACTATTGCCTTTGGTGACCTGTCATCTAATAAGGGTAAGTAAATGGTTAAGGACATGTCGCCTTCTAACATGACGACTGTCAATGATTAAGAGTTAAGTGAAAGGAACAATTAGATACTATCTAATCATTAGTATGAGACTCAAATAACTCTCGTAAAGTGGATAACGAAGCAAAGGGCCTTGAAGGCCGAATAAACGAGGAACATTCGAATGAAACAATACTCGTATCATTATCTTACGCACTCGTTATTATTCTGCTTGTATGCATGATTACATGTGGAACTGTGTGTGTTATTTTGGATGAACTGTTGGATGTTTACTTACTGCTTTTACCGTTGTTATTATATAACTGTAAAACGGAATAACGTGTAAATGAACCGCATGATAACTCGGCTAATTAACTTAAGGAGTTTAAGGGTTCATAAAGATTACACCTTAGCTTAGTGGTTGTGCTGAGCCTTTATGGCAAACATATTACAGGTGCTTGATAGAGACAGAAGCCGAAGTGCGGGCTATTTTGGGGGTAGTTTAGGGGAATACCTTACTACCGTACTTCTCGGATTGGATTATTATTGTATATGGTTTGGGAATTAAACTGCTCACTAGATTCAGACTTAGTATTGTATTTACATTTTATGGATAGCTATATCTTGCCATCACATCGTGTTACTCTGTATTTGTGTTTGGAAGCTTCACTACTCACATGGGTGAGTAGTGGCGGTAACACCCGGGGTTAATTCGATTGTTTTTTTACTTTTCACTGCAAATCAACTATTTATTTATGTTGCAATTGTAGTTAATACGAGGTTTATGAGTAGGGATGTTTCATTACCCCCGACGTGTCAAGTTCACAATTGTTTTCCTTCATTTAGTTTATGAGAAAATTCACGGATACCACTAAAAAGTTTGTTATTCACAAAATACGATAGTTTTCAGAAAAAAATCATATACCACAAAAAATAATTTTAATTCATCAGATACTATAAATTACTAACCCAAAATTTTTTGAGACCAAAAGGCCCCTACATGTTAATAAATATAGTTCACGGTATACCATATAAATATTATTAATTCACAAGATACCATAAAACTTTATACAATATATATTAAAAATGGCAAAAAAAATTAAGTTTATTATTTTATTGGTTAATCTTTTAAAAGAAAAAGAAACCACGTTTATAATTAAAAAATTCAAAAAATATAAAGAAAATGATATATATCATTTAAAAGCTAAAAAACTTAATTAAAATAAAATATGGTTAAGAGAATGATAATTTAAAATTTTTATAATATTTTTACTCAAAATATTTTAATGTAAAATAGTATTATAAAAAATTATATAAAGTTATATTATAAAAAATTAAATTATCATTCTTTTAACCGATTTTGTCTATTTTTATCAAATTTATGACTTCTCTAATATTTTTTTATCAAATTTGTGGTTTCTCTAGTTTATTATTCCCTCCTATTCTAAATATAAGTCGTTTTAGGCTTTAGAATTATGTTCAAATTATAAGTCGTTTTAGACTTTTTGTATCTATCTTTCTACTTTTACCCTTTTACTTTTTAATTATTATTATCATTGCACTCTACTTTTTATCTTACCAATAAAGTATACTTACTTTTTTATTGTCCCAATACAAAAAATAAGGGTATACTAGTCTTTTTAAATTCTTTTTTATATTTATATAAAGTAAATTAAATTATGTATAGAAGAAATATAATTCCTTCCGCGTTCAAGTCGGGTTTGGAATGACCTAAAGTATTTAAGAGTCGGGTTCGCGGCGTTCGCCTCTTTCCTCTGCTCACAATTTTGACACAAGATTTTTCCCTCCGTTTATTCTCCTCTTTCCTTTTGCTTACGTATTCATCCACTCCCCGAACCAAACAACCTTTGTAAACGCAGACCGCGTCTCTTACCTCACGACGGTGGTGCAGTACTTTCAACTTGGTCCAACTTACATTCCATTCCACCTTCAAATTAAACAAAACCATGAAAATATAAATGTCTTCTTCTGCGGCACTTTCTCCCGTTTGTTATCAATTTGGGAGGGCAGGCCTACGCTTGACCTTCCAAATTTTTATCAATGGGTCTGCAACACCCTACCACCGCGACGACCCTGAAGTGGCTGGGTTTCGTGACGGCGGTGTGGGTCCAAGCAATTTCGGGCAACAACTACACCTTCTCGAACTACTCGGCTGCCCTGAAAAGTCTCATGAATCTGACTCAGGTCGAGCTCAATGACCTCTCGGTTGCCAAGGATGTCGGTAAAGCCTTCGGGCTTCTCGCTGGAATGGCCTCGGATCGGTTACCCACTTGGCTCTTGCTTCTTATTGGGTCAATCGTGGGCTTCATTGGGTATGGTGTGCAGTGGCTCGTTGTTAGCGAGACCATCAGCCCTCTTCCTTACTGGGCGGTATGCATGCTTCTTAATCCTTGTTCTTAGAAATCTGTCTCGGTCTTGCTTGCTTTGGATTTCACATTGCTGGTGATGTTGGTAGGTTGACTGGTGGGGTTTATCGGATCGGATGTTTAATGATGGGGGCTAATCCTCTCTGACTTTGTGTAACGTTTAATCTAGCTATTTTAATTAGGTTCTGGGTTGCTTAATTAATTGGACGGGATTGATTGGTCAATTTTGTGGAGTTCTTAATTTAGTCGCTATGGTTTCCAGACAGCATTTTCTACGCTGATTCGTTATAAGAGGGGTCTCTTCTGAAATGATCTGTACAATATCTCAAAATCTGTCCGTTTTCGAAACTTCCAAATGTCCTGCTTTGATAGACCCTATTATTGAAAATTCAAATCCTGACCATGCCTCTCAGGTTTATTTAAACACTTGAACTTACTTTCTGTTGGTATATAGTAATTAAACTATTGTGTTAATCGTTGCCATCTAACTTGTGAGTTTCTCCGAATTATGAGGGAACGAGAGCGTGTACTTGCAATCCTGAGCAGGTATTGAATTTCAGTTTTCAAATGGTGTTCTGGAGGGAAATCTGTAGAAGGATCTCTATTTCAGAATCCTGGACACACAGCCTCTGTCTGTTATAGAAATTCCGAAATTGCTATCTTTAATTTGTTGAAGTATTGTATGAAAGATTAAGGTAGTAACAGAAAAGTCTGTACGTTCTTGTGTTCTGTATTATGCTTCATTCATGTTTAATCATAAGTGTTCAATCTGCTAAGAATGAGGCCTACTGCTGATAGTAAACAACCAATTAAAACGCTGCAGATGTGCATATTCCTTTGTATGGGAGGCAACAGCACGACCTGGATGAACACGGCAATTCTTGTAACATGCATCCGAAACTTCAGGCGCAACAGGGGACCTGTTGCAGGAATTCTCAAGGGGTATGTGGGTCTAAGCACTGCACTATTCACGGATCTAAATGATGCCTTATTCGCAGACAGCTCAGCTGACTTCCTCCTGTTGCTATCTATTATCCCCTTCATCGTCTGTCTCTTTGCCATGCCATTCCTGCATGAGGTCCCACCTTCTACCACCACTTTGGAGGACAACCAGGAATCTAACTACTTCAACATGTTCAATGTCATTGCCGTTATGGTGGCTTTTTACTTGCTTGGTTATGACTTTGTGGGGACTCAGGGTACAGCGTTTAACACGGCCTTCTGTGTGATACTGATGATATTGTTGGCTTCACCGTTGATAGTCCCGGTTTACATAACGATAAAGGGCTGGATTAAGGGGAGTGATGTCATTTTAGTGGATGATGAGAGCACTGATCCATTGCTGTTGGCCTCGGAGGTTTTAGATTCTCGGCAGCAGAAGGAGGAAGTAGTGGTGGCAGATGAGCAAGTGGATATGATATGGGAGGATGGAAAAAAACTGTTCCCAGCTCTTGGGGATGATCACACGATATTTGAGGCGATGAAGAAGTTTGATTTCTGGGTGTTGTTCATCTCTTATCTGTTCGGTGTTGGAACAGGTATAACGGTGAGTAACAACATCGGGCAGATGGGTTCCGCGCTCGGCTACACGGATGTCTCTATCTTTGTTTCTCTCTTCAGTATTATGGGGTTTTTTGGCAGGATTATACCTGGGACTCTTTCCGAGTATTGCATCAAGTAAGTGAATCCTACTTTTACCCGTTCCTTTTCTGGGTTTTGTTGCTTAATAGTAGTAGTAAATCCTCTGCTGCTCTAATGCATACTAAATCCGTGCTTCTTGTTGACAGACCCTTTTGTTTTTAATACTTTGGGAATTCACATACGTGTGACCAAACGAGTATTTATATGATGTAACATTTTTTTGCCTCAACCTATTTCAGCTATCAGTTAACTTTAACTAACAAGCTTTACTGCTGAACTGTTAAGTTTCTGTCGAGGAGAATCCATCAAATACCTTATTGCAGATTAGCTCTTTTGTTTTATGATTTAGCCACACATGGAGCACATCACGCTAGCCCCATTCTCCCATTAAATTCCTACTATACTACCTTTTGTACTCAAAATGAAACTCTATAATGTTCTTGTACCCTAGCTAGCTACCTTGAAAATTCTCAGATCTCTGTTGCGTGTCACAGGCTCAAGAAACTTATATATTTGATCGAGTCTGGAAGTATTCCTTATATGTATACAGTCTTCTCTCTGTCCGTGTACGATGTGTACTTGTACCTAATCACCTACACATCTGCAGGAAAGCTGCAGTTCCAAGATCTCTCTTCATGGCCGCATCCCAGATCCTCTTAGCAGTGGGTTTCATTATCATGGCGATGGCCGTTCCAGGCAGCCTATACATAGGCTCTTGCGTAGTTGGATTTTGCTTTGGAGTCCGGTTAGCCATCATAGTCCCAACCGCCTCTGAGCTCTTCGGACTCAAGCACTACGGTCTTGTCTACAATGTCCTAGTCCTCTGCCTCCCCCTGGGGTCCTTCCTCTTCTCAGGCCTGCTAGCGGGCCTCCTCTATGATGCGGAAGCCACCGAAACCACAAGCGGAGGGAACGAGTGCTACGGCGCACACTGCTACCGGCTCTGCTTTTTCATCATGGCTGGGTGTTGCTTGGTTGGGAGTGGGCTGGATGTGTGGCTGGCGGTGAGGACTAGAGAGCTGTACCGGAGGGTCGCTGAGAGCAAGAGGGATAAGATTGACTCCTAGGGAACTGATGGGCTGATATGGTCTAGGTATGTATATATATACTCACTGATTCGATACCAAAAGAAGACAGTTTCAAACAATAAGAAGACGTTAGAACTTTTGAAACCCTAAACCGAGGAGAGTTTTGTTTATCAGGCTGACTGCATTTTGAAAAGCTTATACCCAACCCAATATTTGTATGTCGTAGAGGCCTGACCTAGTAAGGCATGACCCATATCAACTATGTATATCTTCAGATTCTCAACACTCCCTTTTTGTTCATGTGAATAGCGATATGATAACCTCTGCAATGCCCTTTTCATCCAAAAACTTTGATAATGGCTGAAACTCTCCACCACCATCACTATGAACATGTTTGATAGTTGATTCACCATGAAATCGAAGAAAATTTTGAGAGATTAAACATCGGACTTTGTAGGAATAACACATCCATATTAAGTTTATGAACTTTTTACATACACTAGTAACAAGGAAAGTAATACTCGTCACCATTGGCAATCAAAACATGACTTGAACCGATACATAAACAAAATCCAATTGAAAAGGCTTTAAGTAGCATGTGTTTCTTTCATAGCTCACACAACTATTTATTCCCTAACGATTTGTAACATGTAGCATGTATTTTTATATATTTAGCTTGGTCAGCCTAGGTAAGAGATGACAATCTGAAATGTCCACGTGTTAAAAGTAGTTTTGTAGTTAATTGCGGCCTGATGTCAGGGCAAAGGAGACGCAATAACACTTCTTTGAGTTGGTAGGTAATAGATTCTACCATTAATGAATTTAGGTTTTTGAGTAATAGATGACACTAAAAAGCTAAGCGAGTAAATTATTCCTATAAGAAATATAGTCTAGTCAATAGGCAACCGATACAGGTAGTGTTTGGGCTGAAATTATTTCATTTTCCTTTGTTTATATAAATCCAGGGGAAGAAGATGACCAAACAATACCTTCACCAGTTGCTTATTAACATTACCTTCAATGTTGGGTTAGATTTGTCATGTCTATTTACACTCATATGGTATTAACATAATGAAGCAGGGGAGAAAGAGATCTTCTTTGACTCATAAAGAGATGTAAGCTTATGATAAATTAGTGGATTTGTGTACCCGGTAAAGTTTGTTTGCATGGAGTCATCTTTTGGCCCTAACATAGGAGTAAAGTTCAGCATAAGGGTGTTGTCACTTGCAATAAACAAAGCAGTTGTCATAGCTTCCATTATTCAAGTTGTCACTAAATATTCTCATTTCTTTGAACTTTTTAACTAAAGTCTGATTTTCTTGCCCTTGCAACTACTTTTAGAATTTCACAATTAGCAATTATCTTAATTATAGATGAAGACAATAGAGTGGAGAAACTAACATAACCAATTGATAATATTGAGTTCAATAGTGAATTCCTCATTTGGTTAGCCATTTATTGTTTTACTCAATTGAAGTTTTGAGTCATCTATCCAACAAAACAATCGATGTCCCTTTGGATAAGCTTTTATCTTCTTTTTTTTCCTTCCAAGTTGGATAGTTCTTACAAGTTAATTGAGAGAGGACATGGATAAGCATTCATTCAATAAGGATAACAAGGAAGAAATATATGTTTTTCCTCACCGTTACTACAATCCTACAGCTTGTGTTATAGTTATCTCTCCTATAGCTATCTCTTCTCAACACAATTTGGATGTCAAAACTACTCCTATTTGGCATTGGTGTCTGGGTAATCTATCTTTTCAGACTACCAAGTTAACTCATTATCAGTACCCTGTAATAAGTAAACAAACTTTCTAATTTTTTTCCTGGTTGTTGTGTTGGCAAGACACATGCTCTTTCACATTTTGCCTATAATAGTTCTCCTAAGGATCATTTTGAATTACTCTTTTATGGATGTCTCGGGGTCTCATATTTAGCATCAGCTAATGATTTCAAGTAGTTTTTACTCATTGTTGATGACTTTTCTAAATACATGTGGTTTTTCCCTTTATGTGCAAAATATGAAAAACAGATTTTCACTATTTTACTAATTTGGTTAAATCCTCATAATTCTAAAATCAAATCTTTTCAAACAGATACATTTTTCAAGTATAAAGGAATAAACCACACTCACATGTTGTCAGTCTCATCCTCCGAGTATAGCAGTTGAAGGCAGACATAGACACATAGTGGGCAGAGGAATTAGTCTTCTTGTTCAAGCCAGCATGCATGATTGATTGTTGTATATCTTTTGAACAGAACTCCCACATTAGTCGCCTCCCCCCCCCCCCCCCCCAAAAAAAAAAAAACTCCCACATTAGTTTTGGGTAATAAATCCCCCTTACAGATGTTTTTTAAATAAGATCCTGACTACTTCCTTATAAGCCCTTGGATGCCTTGTTTTCTAGACATAATATTTAAGTCATATACACATGATGGTTAGATTTCCGCCGTTGCCACTCAAAACATTGAAGAAACATAGGTTTAGTCTACTCTTTGCCGGCTTAAGCGTACATAGTAATGCTCATCAAGAACACTTTGAAAAAAGAAATATTTAGAACTCATTAGCATTCTAGCAGTATGAAAAAACAATCACCCATTTTATTTGTAATACCCCAACCCGAAATCCAATAAACTGAACGGCGATCACTCCCAAATAAAATACAACTGCAGCGGAAATAAATACAACAACCGGGCGGTATTACAATGCCGTTGGCCACCCTTATGACCAACAAGGCTAAGTCCAAATACAATCCTCAAATGTCACGGTCTGGAATACAGATACAACCCGAGATACTAGGAATCAAACTCAAAGTAAAATACTGAAATAAAATAACTAACTAATAGTAGACTCCCAAAGCTTGGTCTACCCCACCTACACTCAGTGTGGTGATCTTCTTAAACTTCAGGTACCTGAAAAATGGGGGTGCCCCCAAAGGGGCTCAGCAAACAATGCTGGTATGGAAAACGTGCAGCCCATCGTCTACCGGGCCACACTAACTACTTTGTGAATACATGCAGTTCATTTTTATAAAGCTGTAAACAAGCATAATCTGATGGTAACTAACCAAACAAGGACAATAATGTCACATAGAACAAGACACAGAAGGTCAAGTTAGCTGAACTGAAATGTCTGATAGTGTCGGGTCCACACAGTGGGACTGACAGAAGTATAAAAGTATCAATATAGTGGAGGTATAGTGACCTCGTTATAGAGAAAGGTTGGGTATAAAACCCCAGGAGAACGTAGTTAAACCCTGAACTGAGTGGCGTGGGAAATAGAATCCCACTAGAGGAATAAAGTCTTCCTCGAACTGAACTGATGGGCATTTGAATCCCGGAAGGAATAGAGTCTTCCTCCCAACTGAATGTTCCGTCGCGACGTAGTAGGAGACGACCTGAGACAGGTACAACTCCCGTAGCATGCATGGCCAGATCCAACTGGGCTCCTCATTCTCGAAGTATATAATTGTTAGGTGTCATATAAAGATGTTGACAAGAACCCAATGTATAATGTCAATTATCACGTTTAGGATAATGACGTTTGTTATAAAGTGAAGTTAGTGAGAGACTTGAGTACAAGCCCTCGGTATACTGAAACGCAGGTATTTAATCCACTGGTATAGTAGTGTTTGTATGCGTGGGACATACACGTTGTAGTCAGCAACAATCACGCACATAAAATAACACATCAGTGCACAAGAGTAAACAACATTTTACATTAATTATCTTGGTCGTTATTACAAACAACAGATAGCACACAAGCCGGTGTAATCCGTTAGAAAACAGGTTGCAAGAATCCCATACCGTTCACCGTAGACTGTACTTGTTTAAATTCCCGGTCAACGTCTGGTCAAACAAAGTCCTAGAATAGGATTAACTGAGAGGGTTAATTTATGTTACCCTTATATAATTTCTATTGGATCTTTTAATAAATCTCATATTGTTATTTCATGTGAGGTTTATTTCTTTTAATCACCTCATGATTTTATGTATAACTTATTTGTTATTCCTTTTGATTTATTTATAAATCCTTTAATGCACATATATGTGTTTATTGCATTTGTTGTTTATTTTATTTGTCTAGGTGACATACACTTATAATTCCTTAACTATATTTATATGTCATACATAGACATAAAATTCTTATAGTCTTATTATTCTCCTTTTAATAATATTTATTGTTTTTCTTTTAATTCCTTATAACCATGTAAGCCATAGTTTTAATTCCATAATTCATTTAATCCAAATTCTTTCTTCTAAATTCCTCCAAATATCCATGTAGGACCTATATTTATTTTAATCTAAATTCTTACTCTTATATTTCGGTTATTTACAAAACAACCACATAAATTCATAACTTTATATTAAATTCTAATCTCTTTATATTATAGAGTTTTAATTTCTTATTTAGCTAAATTACAAAGCCATCCCTAATATTTTGGTATATAGCTTTAAAATATTATAACTCTCAAAAATTACAACTTAGCCCCTTAAATTCTCGGCTTTAATAATTTATTTCTTATAATTACAATCTAATCACAAAATCTTATAACCTTTACATAATGTCATGTAAACTATAGTTTTAATTTAATTCTCCATAAATGCCGAATATATATATAAATTCTTAAATTACCAAACTAACCCCAAAGTAATTCGGCTTTGTCATTTATTTTTCCTTAATTACATTTTCACCCCAAAACTTTATAATAGTTTCTTAATAACTTATAAACTATAGTCTAAATACTTAATTTCTTAAAATTTCGAAAGTGATCCTAATAATTCTCTTATTTATGAATTCGCCCACTAATAAATTCTAAACTTTCATAACATCTTTTATAAATTACATAATAGCCCAAAACTTTATGAAATGTACTTTTAACACTTATTTAAATTATCTAAAATTCATAAACTTAATTCCTAACCTTATATTATATCATATATATTCCAAGAATACCCTTAACTCTCGGTTTTTATATTAAACACACTAAACTTTGTAAAAATTACATTTAAACCACATAACTTAATTAATTAGCCATTTAAGCTCTAATAAAATATTTTTAACTCACCAAACTTTATGGTATAAGTTTATATACCTAAGTAGGTCATTAATACCTATTTAACACTAAAACAATTCGGCCATATTTATTTAGTGACCATATAATATAAATGGATTTTATGTCATAATAACTATACATAAATTCATATGAGTCATATAACTTATGTAAACATTATTGTAATGTCTTATATTGATTCTTAGCTTAAAATAAAGCATTTTTGCCCTTGATAATTCGGCCTTAATTTATTTGTAACATAAGTAAATTTTGTGACACAATAATGTGTCTTAAGGTAAATATTTTCTATATATGTTTAGATTATATTTTTGGCATATAATACCATATAGTTTCGGTTTTATATAACCTAGGAGATGTACATAATTTTTGTATAATTTTTAGAAGCTTAACAAAGCTTATAACATAAAGGTTTACTTAGTAAACTTACTTCTTAACAAAGGTGGTTAAGTGCTTGAACTCTTCTTGAATCTCCAAGCTTTCTCCAAGGTAATATTGATGCTCCACTTCGGTTATATGCAAGTGGTGAAGGAGTTTTAGGAGTTAGATCTTGAATAAAGATCTTAAGTAGATTTGTAAGTAGTTTTACAAGAATTTACCTTAAGCTTTTTCTCCTTATATTTTCGTCTCACCAAAGGTAGATGAAGAACAAACTTTCCTTCATGAAAATGAAGAAGAAAAGAGTCTTAGAAAAAGTAGAACTTGGTTACACATAAAATGTGCTTTAAGGATTTACAAGCATTAAACTACCTTAAGATAACCTTGAGATGCTCCTTGGTTTAATGTTGGTTTGGACAACCTCCTTGGAGAACTAATTGATGTCGAACACTTGTTGTTAAGCTAGGAAGAGTTTTGCTTCAAGGCTTGACAAGAAATGCTAGGAAATTACCTTAAGATGAAGATAGAAGTTAAATCTCCATTAATGGACTTAAGAGCTTCAAAGGAAGAAGATGAAGCTAGAAGAGAGGAGAGAGCTTACCAAATTCGTAGGTGTGGAGTGCAAGGAGGAAATGAGACCTAGCTCACGTATAAGGTAGAAAATGCTCTTAAATTTGATTTTTGTTTTGTCAATTTTTAATGTCAAATGACTATACTTTTTCCTTAGTTTATTACATGGTTTATTGGCTCAATAAATGCCCATGTTCCTGCATAAAACGGCCATGTGGTGTGTGACAAGGCAAGAGTTGGAAAGAAGATGATTGTGAGCTAGAAGACAAGGTAATTTAGGTAAGTTATTCTTTTGATTTTTCTAAGTTAGGCTTGTCTTCTTCCTCCCATGTAGAGTCACGAATTCAGGGGTCAAATGGGGTGTCTTAATTGACATTGAAGAGCCAAGGACAAGCATGTTAGGTCACATGGAAAAGAAGGAATCTAGAAAAGTGAATTCTAGATCTACTTTTGCTTTTTCTCATTTGTTTTTGTTCTAGCTCACATGGCCTTATTCCATGACAATTTCGACAGCTCTGGTCAATGAGACCTACATACTTTGGCATTAAGTAATATAACACATGGGATGATGAGTCATCATGTTTTAAGCCTTTTTAAACTTTTAAAGCAAATTTTATACTAGTTTTTGCCCTTAAAATCGGCCCCTATAGAGCACCTTGTTGACTAGTCACACCAACTGATTTAGAAGGTCATTTTAACCCTTTTTAAGATTACCAATTCGTGGTATGTCAAAAACTACAAGGCAATTGCGTAAAACGCGTTTTCGTGACACCCGAAGGTGTGTTTTTTGCTCTAAGGAAATTTTGGGAAACAAATTGTTTTTATGAGTTCCAAGTGTTTTAAACACTTATTATAGTAAATAAACATATATAAGATGTTACATTGGTTATATGAGGTTATATCAACCCATGACATAATTTACGGGCCATCGGGACACACCCGGGCAAAAAGGAGCGCTAAGAAATCCTCCTGTGGTTTTTGCTGAATTTTGAGAAACCACTTCGTGGGTTCTCTTTATAATGGTTAATAATGATGTTAGGAACTCAAGGAATTAATTTTATAGGAGTTCGTGCCACCTCGGCACTCCTCCGGACTTTTCGTGCTTTAAGGAGCGGGCGTGAGCACTCCCGAGCGTTTTGGCGTTTTTTGACTGAATTTAGCTTAGGGAATATATTTGTATATTCATATAATAATTGTATGACCATTTGGTTTGAATATTAGGGGGTCATACAAGGTCATGTTTGACCATATGCTTCTAAGGCGTTTTAGCGTTTATGGAGAAACGACTATTTTTACGTAACGTTCTCATGCATGGGTTTGCATGCGTACGTGAAATGATTCATATTTGGATTATATTCCAATAAATAATGATTTAATAATATTATTTAGATTTGGGGTATTTCAATCTACCCCCCTTAAAAAGGACTTCGCCCCGAAGTCTCATATCTAAATTATAAGGTTGTGGGGAATCAAGTTCCACTAAGTATCCACAACTCAATCTAGTTTTTAGGGATCAAGTCCCAAGTCTCTATATTCCTAAGTTCACAGTGTACATCAAACACAATGGGAATACTTTGGAACAGTATAGTGTAATGTAATAACACAGTCACTTTTCATGTCAAATAGTGCAGCGTAGTGCACATAAACTTTCCATTGTAGTGTAATAAAGTACACACAATCAAGTAGAAGTACAAAGTACATTCAATACAGTGTTACACAAGAACACATACAAGACAAAGTGTCACTGAAATATACTGAACAGTGTTACACAAGAACACAGGTAAGACAAAGTGTCACTGAAATGCACAAAAGTGCAACAAAATGCATACTAAATTCACAAATGAAAAAGGCTCTACCCCCCAAAAAAGAGGGGTACGCCCCCGTACCCTAGACTAAAGTGTCTAGTCGGTGAATAATGAGGGAAACTTCGCTCGCATATCAGCTTCTAGTTCCCATGTGGCCTCTTCCACATCGTGGTTTGACCAAAGAACTTTTACGAGACTCACAGATTTGTTTCGAGTATCTCGTGTCTTTCTGTCTAAGATTCGTTGCGGTGTTTCCACATACCGCATTGTTGGTTCTAATGAGAGTGTCTCAGGTTGTAGAACATGAGAAGGATGAGGCATGTATTTCTTAAGCTGAGACACATGAAAAACATTGTGTACTTTGCCCAACTCAGCTGGCAAATCAAGTCGATATGCCACAAGGCCCACCCGCTCTATGATAGCGTAGGGTCCTACAAATTTCGGGCTTAGCTTGCCCTTTTGCCCAAATCTGAATACACCCTTCATGGGTGATACTCGTAGAAATACCTGGTCGCCAACTGCGAACTCAAGGTCTCGTCGCCTCTCATCAGCATATGATTTCTGCTGTCTTGCTGCTTTCATGTTACTTCTGATTTGTTGTACTTCTGCCTGGACTTGCTCTAAGTACTCAGGCCCAATGATGACGGTCTCACTAGACTCGTCCCAGCACAAAGGTGTGCGGCATGGTCTGCCATATAAGCCTGAAAGGTGACATCTGTATAGAGGCGTGATAGCTGTTATTGTAAGCGAACTCGATGAGATGTAATCTATCTATCCAGCATGCCCTGGAAATCCAAGGCACATGCTCGTAGCATGTCCTCTAAGGTCTGAATAGTCCTCTCTGACTGACCATCTGTCTGAGGATGAAATGCGGTGCTAAGCTTCAACTCAGTGCCTAGTGCCTCGCGAGTAGCTCGCCAGTATCGTGAGAGAAATCTAGTGTCTCGATCTGAAACAATAGTCTTAGGTACTCCGTGATGTCTGATAATCTCCTGCTCAAATAGCTCTGCTAACTTAGGCACTTTCCAAGTGTCTTTCATCGGAATAAACCTAGCAACCTTAGTCAGTCGATCAACAACAACCCAAATCATATTAAGGCCTCCTCTCGTAGGTGGTAATCCCACCACGAAGTCCATAGAAATATCATAAAACTTCCATTCAGGAACTGGCATAGACTGTACCATACCTCCTGGTCGTCAATGTTCGAATTTCACTTTCTGACAAGTGAGACATCGAATCACATACTCTGTCACGTCGCCCTTCATACCACTCCACCAGAAATACCTCTTCAGATCCTTGTACATCTTAGAAGCTCCTGGATGGACAGATGTGGAAGAAGTGTGGGACTCTCGAAGAATATGCTCCTTTATATCGGTGCTGTCTCTGGGATACACAATCTTCCCTTCAATCTGATTAGTCCATCATCATGTAGCTGAAACTCATATTTACCACTCTCAAACGTACCGTCAGACAACTTCTGACTGATCTCCATCATTCGCTGATCACTCTGCTGTGCTCTGCGTATGTCGTCCATAAGACTCGAGCTAGCCACAATGGCATTTAGAGAATGTGCTCGTCGACTAAGTGCGTCTGCTACAACATTAGCTTTCCCTTCTTTGTACTGCAAATCAATGTCATAGTCCTTAAGGAATTCAACCCACCTTCTTTGTCTCATGTTTAACTCCTTCTGGGTGAATACATACTTCAAGCTCTTGTGATCCGAGTATACGGTCATCTGGACACCATACAGGTAGTGGCGCCAGATCTTCAAGGCAAAAACGATAGCTCCAAGCTCTAAGTCATGTGTGGGGTAGTTTTCCTCATGTTTCTTCAACTGTCGGGAAGCGTAGGCGACTACCTTCCCATTCTGCATGAGTACACACCCTAGTCCCCTGCCTGATGCGTCACAATAAACTTCATAGCCTTCTGTGCCCTCAGGTATAGTCAAAACTGGTGCTGATGTCAAAGCATTCTTCAGAAGCTCGAAAGAGGTCTCACACTCTGTAGTCCATGTGAAAGGTGCATCCTTCTTCATTAAGCTGGTCATAGGTTTGGCTATTTTGGAGAAGTCTCTGACAAACCTTCTGTAGTAACCTGCTAAACCAAGGAAACTCCTGATGTCCGTAACTGTCTTTGGCCTAGGCCAAGTGCGAACTGCTTCTATCTTTGCTGGATCCACTGCGATCCCAGCATCAGAGATAACATGTCCTAAAAAGGAAACCCTGTCCAACCAAAACTCACATTTGGAGAACTTAGCATAAAGCTGGTTCTCCCTTAAGATCTCAAGTACATGTCGGAGGTGACTCTCGTGCTCTTCCTTAGACTTTGAATAGATGAGAATGTCATCGATGAATACAACCACGGTCTTATCCAGCTGCTCTCTGAATAATCTGTTCATCAAATCCATGAAGACTGCAGGTGCATTTGACAAGCCAAAAGGCATAACTGTAAACTCATAGTGGCCATACCGTGTTCTGAATGCTGTCTTTTCTATGTCTTGCTCCCTGATGGGTATCTGATGGTAGCCTGATCTCAAATCGATCTTCGAAAACACTTTTGCTCCTCTCAACTGATCAAACAAATCATCGATCCGTGGTAGTGGATATTTATTCTTCACTGATACTGCATTAAGCTCCCTGTAATCAATACATAGCCGAAGGCTTCCATCCTTCTTTTTCACAAAAAGCACTGGTGCTCCCCAAGGAGATACGCTAGGTCGTATGTATCCCTTGTCCAATAAATCTTTCAACTGCTCCTTCAACTCTGCCATCTCCGCTGGTGCCATACGGTACGGTGCCTTAGCTATGGGACCGGTACCTGGTAGTAATTCAATGGAGAACTCTACCTCTCTGGATGGCGGTAAGCCTGGAAGTTCCTTAGGAAAAATGTCTGGAAAATCTGACACCACTGGCATATTTGGATCAAAATCAGGGTCGTGCTCCACATCCTGAACATAGCATAGGTATACTTCCTTCTGCTTCCTGACGTGCTTGTACATGGACATAGCAGATATAACCTTTATCGACGGTGCTCTAGGGCTCTGACGGTAAGATACTGTCGCCCCTGATGGGCTCTTAAGTAGTAGTCTGCGCTCTGCACAAAGAATGCGGCCTCTGTGCCGCCCCAGCCAGTCCATCCCGGCTATAACATCGAATCCTAGACCTCTAAACTCAATGAGGTCAATAGGAAATTTCTCCTCCTTAATACTGATAGTGGCTCCTCTATAAAGTCGAGTGCAAGTGATCTTCTCCTTAGACGGGAGTGCCACCTTAAAATCAGGTAACTCTACAGCGTCTAGCCCCAACTTCCCCGCAAGCGTAGGCGAAACGAAAGTATGTGAGGCTCCGGAGTCGAACAGTACTAATGCATCCACTCCATTAACCGGAAAGGTACCAGTGAGAATCGAGCCGCCCTTGCTGGCCTCCTCCTCAGTAAGAATACTTAAGGCACCTTCCGTCTCCTTAGCACAACCTAATAATAGAATCTGAGTAAGTACTTTTTGATATATGATGGGGTCTAAAGACATTCACTTTCACAAACAATAATGCTTCACTGATGAGATGATCTCCTTTCTGAAGTCCAAAAACAATTACAACACTAATACTTTCTAAAGGTCAAACTTAATCTTCCTGGTTTCATGTGTGTGGTGTTTATCACTGTCGAAGGTGCTGTATTCATTTTAATCCTCTTAATTCCATGGTATAGCAACCTTGACTTTCCACCCATTATTAAAACATCTCCTGAGTTCAGCGTGATTTTCTTTGCAAGGTCCACACGCTTCTGCTCGCCATAAATGAACTCTGCGTCATCTCCAATTGACAAAGACAATACTGGTATCCCCTGGTCGAGGGACCCTTGTGTTTCATCCTTGTCCTGATGTAGTCCTAAGCGGCCTCCTTCTTCATAGAAGTTGATGATACATAGATCAGCCCTTAAGTTGGGAACTGGATCTTCTTCCAACTGCTGAGCGGTAGTAACTGCTTGTTCCATAATTTGTAAAAATTCTTCTGGGATTTTTGGCACTTGTGCTCCATCTCCATTCCTTGTATCTTGGTAGGTCTTTGAGTAAGGATTCCAATCCTTTCCTAAGCACATCATTTTCAGCTCATTTTGATCCTCCTGGAAATCCTGGAGTAGAACCCTCCTGGTCCTGCTCCCAATTCCTGACATTTTCTAATGATTGCAATTTGTGTCTCCGGTGTTAGGTATCCTTTGAGTAATATCAAACCTGGTCGGATAACCTTACATTGTTCGTTCTCTGGTTCTTGTACTTTGATAATGTTTTCTCCCAGGGAGGGTGTGAGGGGATAGGAAAGCATATCTTATAGCTTCCTACGTGGTTTTCAAATTTTTCTAGTGAGTCTTACTAATTCTTTCCTATTCAATTAGGCAATCAAGGCATGCAAGCACTCATTCACAACATCCATTGTTCAATAACGGTTCACATGGTTTAGCAATACCTGGGTTAGAAGAAGGACCAGCCTCATCTGAGCGGTCCATGACATGTAGGGCGGGTCCTGGTGCTGGGCCTTTGCCCTTATACCCCTGAGCCTGGTTTGTTGGTGGAGGGCGAGTATCGCTAGCTCCATTTTTAGGGCCGGTGTTTGGCTTTGCTCCCGGGCGGTAGTTCCTGCTCTCCGGGTTTCGGATACACTCGAAGGCACGATGCCCGAGTATCTGACAGTAGCGGCACATGACTTTCTCCCCTTGGCAGTCCACGCCGGGGTGATCCTTTCCACACTGCTTACAGTTGAAACGGCGGACATATTTCTGGCCCGTGTTGGAGCCAGCTCCAGAACCTAATACAATCAAGGTCAATTACACATTCCAACGGTACTGACGTAATCACAAAAGTTTCAAATTTAACTGTTCGTTTAGAGTGCCTACCCTTGGGTGGGTAGGTTTTCTGTGGAGCTGCCGCTCCGTAAGTTCCTGACTGGGGGTTCCCAGCAGTTTGGTTCCCCTTTCCCTGATAGGACCCCTGGCTTTTCTGATAGGGTTTATTCCTTCTGTTGGAATTCCCCTGCTTGGCATCTTCGCCCCCAGGTCCGTCCTTCCTCTTTTGGGAGCTCAAAGCATCCCTTCTCTTGCATGTAATCTCCACAACGGAGGCAGCATGGTAACATTCCTGAAATCTCAAGGTATCAATTCCCAATTCTCTCATGATGAAGTAGGTAATAAAATTCAACTGATCACATTACTCCTGTTTTACCTGCAAGGTGGTGGGGATGACTGGTCCCATCCCAAACTGAAGTCGAGGGCTCAGTCCCCCATAAAACCTGTCGACCAAAATCTGGTCCGAGTAACCTATCCCGGGTAGTAGTCGGAGTAGTGAAGTAAACTTAGCATAATACTCATCAACGGTCATCTTCCCCGTCTGCTCCAATGCATCAAACTCCCTAGTCTTCACCATCCTGGTGTGGGCCGGGTAGTATTTGCCCCTGAGTAGTGCAGTGTAGTGTCCCCAAGTAAAAGCTGGGTCATCCAGGTGGTCGGCCTTCACCATATTCCACCAATCTCTAGCTGCGTCCTTCAGGTAAAAGGCAGCAAGCCTTACCTTCTCCCTAGGTGGGACTGCAAGCGTCTCGAACGCTGTCTCCATCTCCATGATGTATGTCTCCAAGTGAGTAGGGTCAGTCTGCCCTTTGAAGGGAGTTGGCCTGAGATCGGCCAAACTCTTCACCCAGTCTCTCTCTCTGGGTGGTGGTGGTGGAGGTAGCTGCTGCTGCTGCTGTGTAACCCCCGCCTGTGCAAAAGCCTGAGCAATTAAAGTGGCAATGTCTGCCAGCCTGACGGATGGCTCCTCATCGGCCTGTCCACGTCGTCCTCCTCTTCCTGACATCTGCAGGATGTTGAGGTATATTAGATACCGAGGTCACAATCTTGGTCTTGGATAGTAGTCTAAGTAATACTAACTTAAACTCCTTTCAATACTATCTCTCAACCCTTAACCTAAGGTATTCTATATCCTAATCTCGGTGTATCCTTGTATCCAGAGCGTAACTACGCTCTGATACCATTTTTGTAATACCCCAACCCGAAATCCAATAAACTGAACGGCGATCACTCCCAAATAAAATACAACTGCAGCGGAAATAAATACAACAACCGGGCGGTATTACAATGCCGTTGGCCACCCTTATGACCAACAAGGCTAAGTCCAAATACAATCCTCAAATGTCACGGTCTGGAATACAGATACAACCCGAGATACTAGGAATCAAACTCAAAGTAAAATACTGAAATAAAATAACTAACTAATAGTAGACTCCCAAAGCTTGGTCTACCCCACCTACACTCAGTGTGGTGATCTTCTTAAACTTCAGGTACCTGAAAAATGGGGGTGCCCCCAAAGGGGCTCAGCAAACAATGCTGGTATGGAAAACGTGCAGCCCATCGTCTACCGGGCCACACTAACTACTTTGTCGAATACATGCAGTTCATTTTTATAAAGCTGTAAACAAGCATAATCTGATGGTAACAAGTAACCAAACAAGGACAATAATGTCACATAGAACAAGACACAGAAGGTCAAGTTAGCTGAACTGAAATGTCTGATAGCTGTCGGGTCCACACAGTGGGACTGACAGAAGTATAAAAGTATATCAATATAGTGGAGGTATAGTGACCTCGTTATAGAGAAAGGTTGGGTATAAAAACCCCAGGAGATAACGTAGTTAAACCCTGAACTGAGTGGCGTGGGAAATAGAATCCCACTAGAGGAATAAAGTCTTCCTCGAACTGAACTGATGGGCATTTGAATCCCGGAAGGAATAGAGTCTTCCTCCCAACTGAATGTTCCGTCGCGACGTAGTAGGAGACGACCTGAGACAGGTACAACTCCCGTAGCATGCATGGCCAGATCCAACTGGGCTCCTCATTCTCGAAGTATATAATTGTTAGGTGTCATATAAAGATGTTGACAAGAACCCAATGTATAATGTCAATTATCACGTTTAGGATAATGACGTTTGTTATAAAGTGAAGTTAGTGAGAGACTTGAGTACAAGCCCTCGGTATACTGAAACGCAGGTATTTAATCCACTGGTATAGTAGTGTTTGTATGCGTGGGACATACACGTTGTAGTCAGCAACAATCACGCACATAAAATAACACATCAGTGCACAAGAGTAAAACAACATTTTACATTAATTATCTTGGTCGTTATTACAAACAACAGATAGCACACAAGCCGGTGTAATCCGTTAGAAAACAGGTTGCAAGAATCCCATACCGTTCACCGTAGACTGTACTTGTTTAAATTCCCGGTCAACGTCTGGTCAAACAAAGTCCTAGAATAGGATTAACTGAGAGGGTTAATTTATGTTACCCTTATATAATAATTCTATTGGATCTTTTAATAAATCTCATATTGTTATTTCATGTGAGGTTTATTTCTTTTAATCACCTCATGATTTTATGTATAACTTATTTGTTATTCCTTTTGATTTATTTATAAATCCTTTAATGCACATATATGTGTTTATTGCATTTGTTGTTTATTTTATTTGTCTAGGTGACATAACAACTTATAATTCCTTAACTATATTTATATGTCATACATAGACATAAAATTCTTATAGTCTTATTATTCTCCTTTTAATAATATTTATTGTTTTTCTTTTAATTCCTTATAACCATGTAAGCCATAGTTTTAATTCCATAATTCATTTAATCCAAATTCTTTCTTCTAAATTCCTCCAAATATCCATGTAGGACCTATATTTATTTTAATCTAAATTCTTACTCTTATATTTCGGTTATTTACAAAACAACCACATAAATTCATAACTTTATATTAAATTCTAATCTCTTTATATTATAGAGTTTTAATTTCTTATTTAGCTAAATTACAAAGCCATCCCTAATATTTTGGTATATAGCTTTAAAATATTATAACTCTCAAAAATTACAACTTAGCCCCTTAAATTCTCGGCTTTAATAATTTATTTCTTATAATTACAATCTAATCACAAAATCTTATAACCTTTACATAATGTCATGTAAACTATAGTTTTAATTTTAATTCTCCATAAATGCCGAATATATATATAAATTCTTAAATTACCAAACTAACCCCAAAGTAATTCGGCTTTGTCATTTATTTTTCCTTAATTACATTTTCACCCCAAAACTTTTAATAGTTTCTTAATAACTTATAAACTATAGTCTAAATACTTAATTTCTTAAAATTTCGAAAGTGATCCTAATAATTCTCTTATTTATGAATTCGCCCACTAATAAATTCTAAACTTTCATAACATCTTTATAAATTACATAATAGCCCAAAACTTTATGAAATGTACTTTTAACACTTATTTAAATTATCTAAAATTCATAAACTTAATTCCTAACCTTATATATCATATATATTCCAAGAATACCCTTAACTCTCGGTTTTTATATTAAACACACTAAACTTTGTAAAAATTACATTTAAACCACATAACTTAATTAATTAGCCATTTAAGCTCTATAAAATATTTTTAACTCACCAAACTTTATGGTATAAGTTTATATACCTAAGTAGGTCATTAATACCTATTTAACACTAAAACAATTCGGCCATATTTATTTAGTGACCATATAGTATATAAAAGTGGATTTATATGTCATAATAACTATACATAAATTCATATGAGTATAACTTATGTAAACATTATTGTAATGTCTTATATTGATTCTTAGCTTAAAATAAAGCATTTTTGCCCTTGATAATTCGGCCTTAATTTATTTGTAACATAAGTAAATTTTGTGACACAATAATGTGTCTTAAGGTAAATATTTTCTATATATGTTATAGATTATATTTTTGGCATATAATACCATATAGTTTCGGTTTTATATAACCTAGGAGATGTACATAATTTTTGTATAATTTTTAGAAGCTTAACAAAGCTTATAACATAAAGGTTTACTTAGTAAACTTACTTCTTAACAAAGGTGGTTAAGTGCTTGAACTCTTCTTGAATCTCCAAGCTTTCTCCAAGGTAATATTGATGCTCCACTTCGGTTATATGCAAGTGGTGAAGGAGTTTTAGGAGTTAGATCTTGAATAAAGATCTTAAGTAGATTTGTAAGTAGTTTTACAAGAATTTACCTTAAGCTTTTTCTCCTTATATTTTCGTCTCACCAAAGGTAGATGAAGAACAAACTTTCCTTCATGAAAATGAAGAAGAAAAGAGTCTTAGAAAAAGTAGAACTTGGTTACACATAAAAATGTGCTTTAAGGATTTACAAGCATTAAAACTACCTTAAGATAACCTTGAGATGCTCCTTGGTTTAATGTTGGTTTGGACAACCTCCTTGGAGAACTAATTGATGTCGAACACTTGTTGTTAAGCTAGGAAGAGTTTTGCTTCAAGGCTTGACAAGAAATGCTAGGAAATTACCTTAAGGATGAAGATAGAAGTTAAATCTCCATTAATGGACTTAAGAGCTTCAAAGGAAGAAGATGAAGCTAGAAGAGAGAGGAGAGAGCTTACCAAATTCGTAGGTGTGGAGTGCAAGAGAGGAAATGAGACCTAGCTCACGTATAAGGTAGAAAATGCTCTTAAAATTTGATTTTTGTTTTGTCAATTTTTAATGTCAAATGACTATACTTTTTCCTTAGTTTATTACATGGTTTATTGGCTCAATAAATGCCCATGTTCTCTGCATAAAACCGGCCATGTGGTGTGTGACAAGGCAAGAGTTGGAAAGAAGATGATTGTGAGCTAGAAGACAAGGTAATTTAGGTAAGTTATTCTTTTGATTTTTCTAAGTTAGGCTTGTCTTCTTCCTCCCATGTAGAGTCACGAATTCAGGGGTCAAATGGGGTGTCTTAATTGACATTGAAGAGCCAAGGACAAGCATGTTAGGTCACATGGAAAAGAAGGAATCTAGAAAAGTGAATTCTAGATCTACTTTTGCTTTTTCTCATTTGTTTTTGTTCTAGCTCACATGGCCTTATTCCATGACAGAATTTCGACAGCTCTCTGGTCAAATGAGACCTACATACTTTGGCATTAAGTAATATAACACATGGGATGATGAGTCATCATGTTTTAAGCCTTTTATAAACTTTTAAAGCAAATTTTATACTAGTTTTTGCCCTTAAAATCGGCCCCTATAGAGCACCTTGTTGACTAGTCACACCAACTGATTTATAAGGTCATTTTAACCCTTTTTAAGATTACCAATTCGTGGTATGTCAAAAACTACAAGGCAATTGCGTAAAACGCGTTTTCGTGACCCGAAGGTGTGTTTTTGTGCTCTAAGGAAATTTTGGGAAACAAATTGTTTTTATGAGTTCCAAGTGTTTTTAAACACTTATTATAGTAAATAAACATATATTAAGATGTTACATTGGGTTATATGAGGTTATATCAACCCATGACATAATTTACGGGCCATCGGGACACACCCGGGCAAAAAGGAGCGCTAAGAAATCCTCCTGTGGTGTTTGCTGAATTTTGAGAAACCACTTCGTGGGTTCTCTTTATAATGGTTAATAATGATGTTAGGAACTCAAGGAATTAATTTTATAGGAGTTCGTGCCACCTCGGCACTCCTCCGGACTTTTCGTGCTTTAAGGAGCGGGCGTGAGCACTCCCGAGCGTTTTGCGTTTTTGACTGAATTTAGCTTAGGGAATATATTTGTATATTCATATAATAATTGTATGACCATTTGGTTTGAATATTAGGGGGTCATACAAGGTCATGTTTGACCATATGCTTCTAAGGCGTTTTAGCGTTTATGGAGAAACGACTATTTTTACGTAACGTTCTCATGCATGGGTTTGCATGCGTACGTGAAATGATTCATATTTGGATTATATTCCAATAAATAATGATTTAATAATATTATTTAGATTTGGGGTATTTCATTATTACTTATTGCAGATTCGAGTTGGACATACATGGACACCCTGTTTCCGAGAGCAATGTCTCGTACCCATGAATATAAGTCACAATTATCATCAGGGATTTAAGTAATGAACCAATTAATAACCTCGTGTGACCAAAAACAGAGTTGCATCTCAACAACCATATGTGTCTCGAATCTATTAGTTTCCGTTGGTGTAACACCCTAGATTTTGCCTCAAATGATAGCTCATGGAAATACAAATCTAACGGCGCAAAC
Organism: Limonium bicolor; assembly: GCA_023374045.1. Classification (NCBI taxonomy): domain Eukaryota; kingdom Viridiplantae; phylum Streptophyta; class Magnoliopsida; order Caryophyllales; family Plumbaginaceae; genus Limonium; species Limonium bicolor. The sequence continues at coordinate 84,353,846 of CM041782.1, forward strand.
GGAATTAAAAACGGACTTCAAACGAGCCCTAAAAGTGCAAAACAGTATTGGTCCGAACTTGTGTCCGGACATCCGAAGTTCGGACACAAGCCGAAGAAAACAAACCGCAGAAAACCATTTGTCCGAACTTGTGTCCGGACATTGACGTTTGGACACAAGTCCAGAGTGGGAAAATCAGAAACATTAGGTGTCCGAACTTGTGTCCGGACATTGACGTTCGGACACAAGTCGAGAGTTGAGAAAACAAAAATACGACGGTGTCCGAACTTGTGTCCAGACTTTGATGTTCGAACACAAGTCGAGTTTTAGAAGTTCGAAAATTCTTTACGCGCGTCCGAACGTTGGTCCGAACTTGCAAGTTTGGACGTAAGTCGAGACTTGCAAGTTGAACCCGTCCTTGCATGTTGTCCGAACTTCAATGTTCGGACAGATGTATGGACACGGCTATACTGCGAAAATGTTTAGAGCTCTCGGGGCCTGTCTGAACATTGATGTCCGGACAGATGTTCGGACAGGTCCCTGTATGCGTTTTCAAAGCGTAAAACAGAGACAGAAAGCAATCTAAAATCTATACAAACCCATACTGAAAATAACACAATTAATAAATAGACTGAAATAGCATTTTTACCATGAAATACAGTGGATACTTCTTGTAATCCAAGGTGCTACAGCCACATCCAAATCCTTGGATGCTCAGGCTAATAATCCACAAACCATTTCAAACCATTAACTTATCAATGTAATCTCAATTTATACAGAAGCTCAAACTGTAATCACCAATGAAATGTAAACGCAGTAACTAAAACGTTGTGTTCCAGAAATCCCATAACTCAAATGACTAATTCAAAATAAATCCAGATCTCCTAAACTAAGTGATAGCGCGTTCCCAATTTCCCCAAGTCAGCAATTAGTACTTACGATCAGAAAACAATAATAAAAGCACGAAGGGATCGCGTAAATCAGTGAAACTTTGTAAATTCCATCTCATCACGTAAAATACATTTTAGAAACTCCTTTGCAATTGAATAAACAAAGCATTCAAGTTTTATAAATCAATGTTCCAATTCCACTTTCCAGTAATCAATAACCAGTAAAAAATTGGGGAGCCTTCAACAGGAATAACCACAGAAACAACCAAACAATCACAAACGGACTGAAATACCAAATACCCTCACCCTAAGTCCTTAAGTGTGCACACCCCCTATGAATCATCAGTTCATAAAGTAGATTATAGAGCTTAACTGCAGTCATTGTATGCAGCACAATATATAATTCAGTGTAATCAATTCATGCTCATGGTGTAGAGAACCAACATGGTAAATCAGGGAGCACCACGAACCCCAAAGTAATTAAATCCAGCGAAGAACTCCCAAAACCAAAATACAATTACAATATTCCAACACCACAATTTTTATATCGCGTGAAATACCACAATCCCAATTTACTAAAACGTTGGTAGAGTTCCACAGAATACTTTTTGATAGAGAAATCGTTCAGAATAACAAATCAACAATGAACACAGAATTTACCTGGTTGTTTCCTTGACTCAGGAAGACGGTTCACAGAGATCACCAATAACATTCGTCAACGACACCGTGGTCTAGAACATAATAATTCACAATCAGGAATCAACGAACACAACTGAATACATTTACACACTAACTACACGATTACTTTACCCGATATAACTCTAGTTGGCACATGGGAAGGATTTTGACCAAAGCACAAGAAGGAACGTGAATTGAGAGTTTGAGGAAGAAGAGCGTAGTGGTGGCGTGAAAAAGTTGAAGAACGATCAGTAAGATCGTGCTTTAAATAAATAACTTAATGAAATAAATAAATTTAGTAGGTTAAAATAATTCTAAATGAGTAAAGAATTAATCACATAATATCAATAATTTAGAAGAACTCCATTGCTTTATATTGTAATTGTTTTGGAAATGTATATAACATTAACGTTGAGAAACTTCAGGTAGGAAAGTCAGACTTCTAACAAAATATCCCATCAGTAAATAAAGAAATAATTCTTTAAGTAAAATGGAAAAGAATTTAATTTGTTGTTGTAAAAGATAAGATTGAGGAATAAATATTTAATAAGAGATTAATTTATTTAATTGGAAAGGAAGAATCTAGAATATATGTAATTTAAATCAGGAGAGATGATAAGAAATTATTATTAGCTAAATCCAAATTGATAGAGGTAAAATCATATTAGAGTTATTAAAGATATTAATAAATAAAAAAGTAGTAAAATCATATTTGAATACTTAGATATATTTAATTAATTAAGAAGAAGTAAAATCAGATTTGAATACTTAGATTTAAACTAACATAATTGTAACACCCCGTCCTAAGCCAATCGTGGTTATCACAAACTTAATCAACATATACATAAACTCGGTTGGTATGTATATTTTGGATTAGCAGTTGTAAATGTCTAAAGTTCGGAATATTCTGTTGTTCAAACCGTGGCAAGGTCCTGGTGTTGGTTTAAGGCATAAGTTATGGGTTAAGGCTCAAGATAGGCAGAAGTCGTATGCTGATGTTCGACGACGAGACCTGGAGTTCGCAGTGGGCGACCGGGTATTTCTGTGAGTCTCACCGATGAAGGGTGTGTTTAGATTTGGGAAGAATGGCAAACTGAGCCTGAAGTTTGTTGGTCCTTATGAGATTACGGAGCGGGTGGGCCCAGTTGCTTACAGGTTAAATTTGCCTACTGAGCTGGGTAAAGTGCATGACGTCTTTCATGTCTCACAGCTGAAGAAATACATGCACCACCCCTCCCATGTGTTAGAGCCTGAGAGGTTGACGTTAGAACCGAATATGAGATCAGTGGAGATTCCTCAGAGAATCTTGGATAGTAAGACTAGGGACACTCGCCATAAGTCAGTGCGACTGGTGAAGGTTCTCTGGTCTAACCAGGATAAGATGAGATTGAAGTACCCTTCGTTATTTAGTGACTAGATTGTCTGTATAGGGTACGGGGCGTACCCCTTTTTAAGGGGGGTAGTCCTCGCTTTTGAGTTAGTAAATGAACATGTTTGTCGTCTGTTTGGTTTGTGTAAGATGTCATTTTGTGTAATATATTACACTTTGTGTTAAGTTGACATATGTATAGTACTTATGTATTGTACTTGTGGTAGACCATTGAGTCTTGAGATGTGCGGATGTGAATATAAGATATAGTGTTAAGATTAAGGAAATTGAGTATAGTGAATGATTAAGTACATATGTGAACTTTGGGGACAAAGTTCTTTTAAGGGGGGTAGATTGAAATACCACAAACCCAGATATGGTGTTTAGATGATAAACTAAGATATAAGAAGGCTAAATAATGCCTTAGAAACATTAGGAAACAATTTAAACTAAAGAAAACACAAGGAAACACGATAAGAGCAATTTAAGCAAAAACATGCTCTAAGCTTGGAGTAACTTTGGGTAACACCCAAATATCATTATTAGACCTTAGTAACATCCTAATGGTCATGTTAAACCAATTACCAAAGGAAACCAAGCTCAAAAACAAGTTAAAACACAAATTGTGCTTTAAGGACTCTTAAAGCACGTTTTTGAAAAATTGTCTTAGAAAGGGGTTTTGAGTGGCTAAATACCCATGATTACTCATTAATTAACTTGTGTAATACTTAGTATCACATTAGGAAGCCCAAATCAATGGGAAATAAAAAATTTCACAAATTTGTGCACTAATTTGTGAATAGTGCCCAAATAGTACCTAGTTTGGTCTTAAGTCAATTTAGTTTAGCTAATTGGTCAACAAAGACCATCACTAGCCTTATTTAACAAGGGGGCTGGTTTTCTAAGGGGGTGATTTACCACATGTGTCATCCAACTTAAGAAAAGAAAAGGGAAATAAAGAGAGTACTATTTACTTTAACAAAATATCTTACCTTTTTAGGCTTCCCTCTCTCCTCTTCTTCTTCATTCTCTTCTTCCACTGATTTCACCTTCTTCCTCTCTTCTTCATTCACGTAAGAACAGCCCCCATGCTTGGTCCACCTTGCTTTGCTCACCTCTTGCTCATTTTAACTCCAAAATCAAAACTAAGTACATATTACTCTTAGTTAGGTCAAGCTCTTTCTTTCTATCCTTTCAAATCTCCAAAAACTTCATTTTAGTGCCAAGGCAAACCGCCATTAGAGGAGGAAAAACTAGCTTGAAGAGTTCATTAGCTTCTCCAATCATTCAAGGTAAGGAAAATGTAAGAAAAACTAAGTTTCCATCACTTTTCCTCCATTACCGAAAATCACCTTCTCATGGGAACATGTTTTATCCCTTTTATAGCTTGTTTTTATTCTCCAAGGACTAGAGGAGGTCCACCTTGATTCATATCCAAGCCTATCTTAAGACCTTGAAGGTAAACATTCATTTTTATACCTTAAAACACATTTTTAACCTAGGTATGACTCCTTGAGGTTAGTGTATTATTTAGCACTCATTGGAGTCATTGGATATTGATTAGAACATTGGCAAGGGGAATTAAGTTGGTGGCCGAGATTGTCCAAGGAAAAAACCTAAGGAGAAAGTTAAGAGGAACTTGAGAAGAATAAGGTAAATGTCTTACCTTAAGGTGTTTTATTGCTTTAAGGGATGGGATTTAGATAGATGATAAGTGTGGCTTAGAGTTTACATTAGGGAAGGGTTATAAAACCTAGGAGAAGGAACATTATCATATTTGAAAACTTTGACTAAGGAGCAAATGAGAAAGGAGATAGATAAACAATGTTAAGGTGAATTATAAGAACATTTATAATGCAATGGGAGCCTTGTTGTGTGTATTTGCAGGTCAAAGGCTATTATTATGTGGGAAATTCAGTGTTTAAGGTTTATGCATTTAAGGGCCTAAGAGCCAAGTCATTTAAGGGCCTAAGTGTCAAGCAATTTAAGTTTATGCACTATATTGTGATGTAGTGTGGTTTGGGTGTGATTTTGTGTGCTAAGATTGTGTATTAAGAATTTGAGTGTTCATAGTGTTTAATGATGAAAGACCTAAGTGCTTGGGTGTAGTAAAATACTAAGGAAGCCAAGTCAAAATTTGGATAAGAAACTAAGTGTTTAAGATGTTCAAAGGAGATTTTATGACTAAGGGAGTACTAGTGAACATTAGGAGTTGTTGTGATGAAAAAGAATGAGTTTAAGGTGTTCTTGAGAATTAGGATGACCTAGGTATGTCTAGGAGGAACAAGGGGTTATAAGGGTGAATTTTAGGCACCAAATCCATGAGAAGAGAAGTTAGGAAACTTGTTCAAAGTTTGAAGGAAATAAGGAATAAAGTCTTGAAATGACTTAGGTGAGAGCTAAAGTGTAACACCCTGGATTTTTACCTCAAAACATAGCTTATGAAAATACAAATCTAACAGCGCAAACGGCATTAAAAACGGACTTCAAACGAGTCCTAAAAGAGCAAAACAGAGTTGGTCCGAACTTGTGTCCGGACATGGTAAGTTCGGACACAAGCCGAAGAGAAATAGACTGCGGAAAACCAAACGTCCGAACTTGTGTCCGGACTTTGAAGTTCGGACACAAGTCGAGCTTCAAAACTTCGGAAAAATCCTTACGTGGTCCGAACATTGGTCCGAACTTGCAAGTTCGGACATAGGTCGAGACTTGCAAGCTGAACCCGTCCTCGCATGCTGTCCGAACATAGAAGTTCGGACAGATGTTCGGACACAGCCAAACGTTGAAAATGCTTGAAACTTTCGGGGCCTGTCCGAACATTGATGTCCGGACGGACGTTCGGACAGGTCCTTAAGTGCAGTTTTTAAAACGCAAACAGAACCAAAAACCATTAGAAACTCTTATATAAAACACAATAACAACAAGAGAACCTCTTGAACAGATGAAGTCATTAATAAATACTCAATACAACCTCAAACTTAATAAAACTGATTCATAAAAGCCAATAAACTCAGTTAACCAAAAACTCAAACGAACATAACCTTTAACACAGCAGCGGATCTCAAAACGTCCAGGGCATTACCGCCACACCCAATTCCCATGGGTGCTCAGGCTAATGAACTAAATAACACTAAAAACAAAAGTTAACTTTCAAGTTACGCGGAAGCAAACAAACATTTAATGTATAAAACTTTGAGAACAACATCTCTCAATCACTGAAATTTGAAACATCGCCTTAATTATTCGAAGCCCCTAAACTATGTGATTCGCCGTCCCGATCCCACAATTAGTCATCCACACCTGCGATCATAAAACATAGACAAAACACAGAAAGGATCGCACAAATCAGAAAAACTGAGTAAATTCCACCTCAAACTGTAAAATACATTTTAGAACTCATTTGCCTTTAATAATCAGATGAGAAGGCTTTATTGAACAGTTGATGATTTTCCAGAAGCATATCAATACCAAAACCGCAGTAGGGAGCTTTCAACAGGAGATAACCACAATTCCAAACACGGGGTCACCTATGGGACCCCAAACAACAATTCCAGGACAGTCACCTATGGGACCGTCAACCAACCACCTCACCCTAAGTCCTTAAGTGTGCACACCCCCTATGAAACAGCAGTAACATAGAGTAGATCAAAGGGCTTAACTGCAACAATGTGTGCAGCGCAAATAACAATATGGGGAGCACCTATGGGCTCCCAAACAATAGAATACAACCTGTGAAAGACTCCCAAAACCAAACAAAATCCACACAATCCAATCCAATCAATTCCAAAACGTGGGAAACAATCCCAAATCCTCAAACCACAACGAGAACTCATAAAACACAGGAACCTTTTCCAATTGTTTTACAAAACATCAGTCAACAATCATTGAGCATAGAATTTACCTGGAACAACCAAATCCCTCAAGAGCCCAACTGCTCCGGACTAATGATAGCACTCGTCGATGTAATCGGCGTCTAGATAACCAAAATTAACAATCAGAATTCATCGAGCAACGAGTAGATAACTAAACAACTAAGTAGAATACATTACCCGACAATCTACCAACTGGACACCAGGGAATAATCAGACCTCGACGGAACTAGCGAGAATTCACCAAGGGTTTGAAGAGAAAGAGCGTGAAAATAATGGGCAGAGTGTAAACGCAAGAGCGGCGTATTGAGGATGGAGAATAATGAAGAGAAATCAACCCTTAAATAGAATTATTTGTATAATGAAAAGGAATAAACTAATTAAGATTTATACTAAAAGGAAATACAAATAAAATAAGTAAGAAAGAGTTCTAACTCTTGGAATTTAAAATATCTCCAAAGGATAGATCTCGTTAAGTTAGGGAAATCAGTAAAAGAGGATTGATGAAGTAATTCAGGAAAGAATAAATCAGAAACGAGAAACAATATCAAGAGGTCAATTAATAAACATTTATTTGGAAGGAGATAATTTAGAAAAGGGTAGATATGTTGTAAATAATTTAAAGGTTTAACAAGGAAAAGAACAACTCGTTAAAAGATAAATGAAGACACCAGTAATATAATTACTGAGAGAAGAATAAGGAGAGTTAACAGATAATATTTTGAGTAGTCAAATAGAATTCGAACTCTGAATACTTAAAATAAGTTGGAAAGAATATTCTGGAATAGTACTTCGGAGTTTAAATAACTTAGGGAAATTAGGAGAAGGAAATAATACTATATCATATAGTATTCGAAATATAATTAAATCCATTAATGCAAAACGTTACCAATATTCAGAAACACTTTAAGGAGAAAGATTAATTCCCTGGGCCTTAACTAACCTCAGACATGTCACTCTTACCATATATATATTCCTAGCTTGGAATTTCCTGGGTATTTCATCTCATCCCCCTTAAAAGAAAGCTTCGCCCTCGAAGCTAAAACTTATCCATAAGGCGAAAAACTGCTAAACGAATTACTGTCTCGAGCGGTTACCTGATCGAAGAGCTGTGGGTACCTCTTCCTCATTTCCTCCTCTACCTCCCATGTAGCCTCTTCGGTACCATGATTAGACCATAAGACTTTGACCATACGGATGGACTTCGATCGTGTCTCCCTGGTCTTAGTGTCCATTACCCTGATGGGATACTCCTCATAGGATAGATTCTGCTCTAGCTCCAAGACCTCTGGCTGCAACACATGCGAAGGGTCGGGAATATACCGCTTCAGCTGGGATACATGGAAGACGTTGTGAACTTTCTCCAGTTCACAAGGAAGCGCTAGTCGGTATGCCACCTCTCCAACCCTCTCTAAGATCTCATAGGGTCCAACGAATTTGGGACTGAGCTTCCCTTTCTTCCCGAACCTGGTTACTCCTCTCACAGGAGATACTTTCAGGAAAACTCTATCCCCACCTCGAACTCAACTGGTCTGCGCTTGAGATCGGCATAGGACTTCTGCCTGTCCTGGGCTGCCTTCATTCGTCTCTGGATCATCCGGACTTGCTCCATAGTCTCTTCAATCAACTGAGGCCCCAAAACAACAGTCTCACTAATGTCGCTCCAACATAACGGTGTCCTACACTTCCTCCCATACAAAGCCTCATAAGGAGCCATCTTGATGCTGGTGTGGTAACTGTTGTTATAAGAAAACTCTATCAGATGTAGCATATCAGCCCACGAACCCTGGAAGTCCATCACACATGCCCGAAGCATGTCCTCCAAGGTCTGGATGGTTCTCTCTGTCTGACCATCAGTGGCTGGATGAAACGCAGTGCTCAACTTCAACTTGGTGCCCATCGCCTTCTGAAATTGCTGCCAGAAATGGGCTAAGAACCTCGAGTCTCTGTCTGAAATGATGGTCTCAGGTACTCCATGATATCTCACCACATTTCTGATGTAAGCATCCACCAACTGGCTCATGGACCACGTCTTCTTCATGGGTATGAACCGTGCAGACTTAGTGAGTCGGTCCACTATCACCCAAATCTGATTGACTCCTCCCTTCGCCGGTGGTAAACCCATCACGAAGTCCATGGAAATGGAGTCCCACTTCCACTTTGGGACCTCCAACGGCTGCAATAAACCTCCCATCCTCTTGTGCTCGAATTTGACCTTCTGACAGGTAAGGCACTTCGACACAAACTCTGCAACTTCCCTCTTCATCTTGGGCCACCAAAACATCTTCTTTAGGTCCTTATACAACTTATCACCGCCAGGATGAACTGAATAAGGAGTATTATGAGCCTCCCTCATCAGTCTCTCCTTTACCTCCACGCACCCCTGAGGTACACACCATCGGCCTCTAAACCTCAGACTGCCGTCACTGTGGGTCTCGAACCCCTCAGCTTTCCCTTCCTTCATCTTTTCCCTGATGCGCTCCAGCTTCGCATCATCAGGCTGTCCTTTGAGTATCTCCCCATAGATGTCGGAAGAGACACTCATGTGGTACAACCTCACCTCGCGCTCTACTCCACCCGCCTCCATCACCTCCAAGTTCAGCTTTTCGAAGTCACGAACTAACTCGTCTGGAAGAACCCACATCGAATTCACAGAATGGCTTTTCTTCCTACTCAGAGCATCGGCCACTAGGTTAGACTTCCCCTCATGATATAAAATCTCCAGATCATAATCCTTGATCAGCTCCAACCATCTCCTCTGCCTCATGTTTAGTTCCTTCTGAGTGAAGATGTACTTGAGGCTTTTGTGGTCGGTGTAGATCTTGCAGGAAACACCGTACAAGTAGTGCCTCCAAATCTTCAGGGCGAAGACTACTGCTGCAAGCTCTAGGTCGTGCGTCGGGTATCTGGTCTCGTACTCCTTCAGCTGTCTCGATGCGTAGGCTATGACTTTCCCATGCTGCATCAAGACACAACCCAAGCCATACTTGGAAGCATCGCTGAAAACCTCAAATCCGTCTGTCCCCGAAGGCAAGGTCAACACTGGGGCTGTGGTCAACCTTTCCTTCAATGTCTGAAACGCCTTCTCACAATCATCATCCCACTGGAACTTGGTCACCTTCTTCATGAGGTTTGTGAGGGGTCTAGCTATCTTTGAGAAATCCTTCACAAATCTTCTGTAGTACCCCGCTAGACCCAAGAAGCTGCGAACCTCCGTCAGATTGCTCGGTCTTGGCCACTCTTTCACTGCTTGGATCTTGGCCGGATCCACTGAGATTCCGTCCTTGGTGACGATGTGGCCTAGGAATGCCACTCGATCCAACCAAAAGTCACACTTAGTTAGCTTGGCGTAAAGTTGCTGCTCTCTCAAAATCTGCAAGACTGATCTCAGGTGCTCCTCGTGCTCTTCCTCATCCCTGGAGTAGATGAGGATATCGTCTATGAATACCACCACAAACCGGTCTAAATAGGGATTAAAGATCCGGTTCATGAGGTCCATGAAGACTGCCGGCGCATTCATCAATCCAAAGGGCATCACCAGAAACTCAATATGCCAATATCTGGTCCTAAAAGCAGTCTTCAGAATATCCTTCTCTGCAACACGTAGCTGGTGGTATCCCGACCTCAGGTCTATCTTGGAGAAGACTCCTGCACCCTGAAGCTGGTCGAAGAGGTCATTGATTCTGGGCAAGGGATACCGGTTCTTCACAATGATCTGGTTCAACTCCCGGTAGTCTATGCACAACGACATGCTCCCATCCTTCTTCTTCACGAACAAGACAGGAGCTCCCCATGGTGATACACTCGGGCGAATGTATCCCTTCTCCAGTAACTCCTCCAATTGGACTTTCAGTTCCTTCAACTCTGATGATGCCATACGGTATGGGGCCTTCGAGATAGGCGCTGCTCCTGGCACAAGGTCGACGCTGAACTCCACCTCCCGGTCTGGCGGCATACCAAGAATCTCATCTGGAAAGAGGTCAGGGAACTCATTCACCACCTGAATATCTTCTAATGGGCTCGGCGCTCGGCTCAGATCCTGGACATGGCAAAGGTATGCCTGCTGTCCCTTCTTCACTTGGGAGAGAATTGACATAGCTGAAACTATCTTTACTCCCGGTTTCTTCTCCACGCTACTGTAGGAGACTCTTCGGCCCGCTGGTCCTCTCAGGATGATCTTCTGCTCTCCACAATCGATCTTCCCCTTATACTTGCTTAGCCAGTCCATCCCCAAAATGATATCGAAGTCGGGGAGGACGAACTGGATCAGGTCAGTTACAAAAGTTTCCCCCTTTATGTCTACCCCTACATCCTTCAATACATGATTACAAGAAATAACCCGCCCCGAGGGTATAGATACTGATATGGTAAAAGTCTTACAAGTTTCTAGACCCAGTTTCTTAACAAATTTCTCAGAAATGAAGGAATATGAAGCTCCAGTATCAAACAAAACACGGGCAGAAGTACCATGAACAGAAAAGGTACCTGCTAACACCTCTGCTTCGGCCTCCGCCTCGGCCCGGCTCATAACATTGATCCTCCCAGGAGCTCTACTGTTGTCTCGGTTCTCCCCTAGACCTCGGTAACCTCCGTTTCCACCCCCGCCATTTCCACGTTGGGGAGCATCCCCTCGCTGATTCTGGCCCTAGTGCTGATCTCTGCCTCAAGACTAGGGTCTGCTGGTCTGTAGGTCCGGTCTCCGCCATTTCCCTTCTGCTGAATGCCTCCTTGGGGATCCTGGAAGCACTCAAAAGCTCTGTGGCCCTTCTTGCCACACCGGAAGCACGCCACCAGGTTTCCTTCACAGTCCTTTCCCGGGTGATCCTTGTGGCATCTCCTGCAGTGGAAGTGCCTGCTACGCCCGTACTCTGCTCTCTGAGCCTGCCCCTGGGGCCTATCATTCTGCCTCTGATCAATCCTCTGATTCACATCGAACCTCCTCCCATCATCTGAGTTAGGCCTCCACCTCTTGTACTGATGGGGCCTTTGATCTCGGTCGTCTCGTCTCCGGGATTCTTCCCCGTCCTCCATCTTCCTCTTCTGGCCCGCCTGTACCTCCATCCTCTTCTGTTGCACCCTATACAGGTTAGCAGCCTTTCCATATGCGTCCTGGAGGGTGGGTATCGTCAGCACGCTCAAAGCCTCCTGGAGACTCCAGTTGAGTCCCCCCACAAATCTTTGCACCTTCGACGCCTCGTCCGGGACCATCGTCAGCGTGAACCTCGCCAGCTCTAGGAACTTGGAGTGATACTCTTTCACACTCCGGGCCTGCTGTTTAAGCTCAGAGAACTCCAGGTATTTCTGCATCCGGACATGCTCGGGGTAGAATCGTCTTCGCATGGCCTCCTTCAGTGCCTCCCATCCAAAGTCAGGTCCCGCCAAAAGAGCATCCTTGTTGGCAGACCACCAGATGTCAGCCTCGCTCTTGAAGTAATACACAGCGGTGTTGACTCTCCTATCAGCAGGGCAGTTGACTACCTCAAAGATCTTGTCAAACTCACGCAGCCAATCCTCCAGCAGTACTGGGTCCTCCTCCCCCTTGAATGCAGTCGGCTTCAAGTGGGCAATCCTCTTTGTGTAGTCTTCTGGCACATTGTCTCGCTGGGCTTGGCGTTGCACAATCTGGCCCAGGTTCAAAGCAAGCTCCTGAAGCGGTCTCATTGGGTCGTTGGCTGTCATGGTAGTCCTCCCGCTTCGACTTCTGGTGTTATAGGGGAAATTCAGTCGGTCTGCCAGTCTACCCTACTCAAGGTGGACTCCTGATTATGAGTCAAAAATTTCAAAGGCTCTTAAATCCCCCATAACGATCCCCTTCTAGTTATACTACAATCTCACTACCCCAATCCACGGGTAGATAATTCAGATATAACAATGATATATATAATAAGTATGATACAAGTCAACAATTGGATAGTAAACAACAATCCCTGTATAATCTTCAAACATCACCCCAAGATGTCCAATATAACTCCACAGCTCACAAAATAACACATAATCCATCATAACTTCCCCAAACGGCTTATCCCCAAATTTTTAATCCAGTTTACTCAAGTTTTATCTTATTTCGAAAACAAAGTTCTGATACCACCTTGTAACACCCTGGATTTTTACCTCAAAACATAGCTTATGAAAATACAAATCTAACGGCGCAAACGGCATTAAAAACGGACTTCAAACGAGTCCTAAAAGAGCAAAACATAGTTGGTCCGAACTTGTGTCCGGACATGGTAAGTTCGGACACAAGCCGAAGAGAAATAGACTGTGGAAAACCAAACGTCCGAACTTGTGTCCAGACTTTGAAGTTCGGACACCAGTCGAGCTTCAAAACCTCGGAAAAATCCTTACATGGTCCGAACATTGGTCCGAACTTGCAAGTTCGGACATAGGTCGAGACTTGCAAGCTGAACCCGTCCTCGCATGCTGTCCGAACATAGAAGTTCGGACAGATGTTCGGACACAGCCAAATGTTGAAAATGCTTGAAACTTTCGGGGCCTGTCCGAACATTGATGTCCGGACGGACATTCGGACAGGTCCTTAAGTGCAGTTTTTAAAACGCAAACAGAAACCAAAAACCATTAGAAACTCTTATATAAAACACATTAACAACAAGAGAACCTCTTGAACAGATGAAGTCATTAATAATTACTCAATACAACCTCAAACTTGATAAAACTGATTCATAAAAGCCAATAACTCAGTTAACCAAAAACTCAAACGAACATAACCTTAACACAGTAGCGGATCTCAAAACGTCCAGGGCATTACCGCCACACCCAATTCCCATGGGTGCTCAGGCTAATGAACTAAATAACACTAAAAACAAAAGTTAACTTTCAAATTACGGAAGCAAAACAAACATTTAATGCATAAAATTTTGAGAACATAACAACATCTCTCAATCACTGAAATTTGAAACATCGCCTTAACTATTTGAAGCCCCTAAACTATGTGATTCGTCGTCCCGATCCCCACAATTAGTCATCCATACCTGTGATCATAAACATAGACAAAACACAGAAAGGATCGCACAATCAGAAAAACTGAGTAAATTTCACCTCAAACTATAAAATACATTTTAGAACTCATTTGCCTTTAATAATCAGATGAGAAGGCTTTATTGAACAGTTGATGATTTTCCAGAAAGCATATTAATACCAAAACCGCAGTAGGGAGCTTTCAACAGGAGATAACCACAATTCCAAACACGGGGTCACCTATGGGACCCCAAACAACAATTCCAGGACACTCACCTATGGGACCGTCAACCAACCACCTCACCCTAAGTCCTTAAGTGTGCACACCCCCTATGAGACAACAGTAACATAGAGTAGATCAAAGGGCTTAACTGCAACAATGCGTGCAACGCAAATAATAACAATTATGGGGAGCACCTGTGGGCTCCCAAACAATAGAATGCAACCTGTGAAAGACTCCCAAAAACCATAATCGAAATACCACAATCTCAATCCACTTCCTCAATTCCAAAACGTGGGAAACAATCCCAAATCCTCAAACCACAATCGAGAACTCATAAAACACAGCGGAACCTTTTCCAATTGTTTTACAAAACATCAGTCAAACGATCATTGAGCATAGAATTTACCTGGAACAACCAAATCCCTCAAGAGCCCAACTGCTCCGGACTAATGATAGCACTCGTCGATGTAATCGGCGTCTAGATAACCAAAATTAACAATCAGAATTCATCGAGCAACGAGTAGATAACTAAACAACTAAGTAGAATACATTACCCGGCAATCTACCAACTGGACACCAGGAAATAATCAGACCTCGACGGAACTAGCGAGAATTCACCAAGGGTTTGAAGAGAAAGAGCGTGAAAATAATGGGCAGAGTGTAAACGCAAGAGCGGCGTATTGAGGATGGAGAATAATGAAGAGAAATCAACCCTTAAATAGAATTATTTGTATAATGAAAAGGAATAAACTAATTAAGATTTATACTAAAAGGAAATACAAATAAAATAAATAAGAAAGAGTTCTAACTCTTGGAATTTAAAATATCTCCAAAGGATAGACCTCGTTAAGTTAGGGAATTCAGTAAAAGAGGATTGATGAAGTAATTCAGGAAAGAATAAATCAGAAACGAGAAACAATATCAAGAGGTCAATTAATAAATATTTATTTGGAAGGAGATAATTTAGAAAAGGGTAGATATGTTGTAAATAATTTTAAGGTTTAACAAAGGAAAAGAACAACTCGTTAAAAGATAAATGAAGACACCAGTAATATAATTACTGAGAGAAGAATAAGGAGAGTTAACAGAATAATATTTTGAGTAGTCAAATAGAATTCAAACTCTGAATACTTAAAATAAGTTGGAAAGAATATTCTGGAATAGTACTTCGGAGTTTAAATAACTTAGGGAAATTAGGAGAAGGAAATAATACTATATCATATAGTATTCGAAATATAATTAAATCCATTAATGCAAAACATTACCAATATTCAGAAACATTTTAAGGAGAAAGATTAATTCCCTGGACCTTAACTAACCTCAGACATGTCACTCTTACCATATACTATATTATTCCTAGCTTGGAATTTCCTGGGTATTTCATCGTTTGCCGGTTCGGTTAACTGAACCGTTTAGTTTCCCGGTTCCGGTTCCGGTTATGGTTATTGATTTTGACGAATCCGGTTAAATGAAAAAACCGTTTAAGTATTTAATTTATTAATTTTTTAAACTTTTTTTAGTATAAGTATAAAACTATATGGCTAATTCTTAGATTTACCAAAAATAAACATACAATTATATAGTTAATGCTTAGAATTATACCGAAACCAATAAAATTTTATCAAAATCGGCGGGGTACCGGATTAATATTGCACCCAAACCTGAAAAATCGCACATTGTACTAATTATAAGAAAATACATCATTTTGGTTAACCGTTAAACCGGTAAAACCGCAATGAAACTGACGGTTAACTAGTCCTAGTTAACCGTTTCTAAATGAACTGGTTACGGTTATTAAATTTGATTAACCGAAAATTCGGTTAACCAGTTTCCAGTTAACCGAAAAGCCGGTTAACCGGTTATGAACACCCCTAAATTGCAGGCTGCCCGTCCCTCCATCGTTGCAGTTCTATCCACTTGGTAATCCGGTTATCTGCTTATTGGATTATGCTTTATAATATTAACATCAACAGGTTGAAAATTTTTAAAAATATAAGTTTAAAAAATAATTATATCATTGTTCATCTAAATGAAGTTTTTCAAAATAAGACTAGTCGTGAATATGTTTTCAAAACGAAACATCATTTTGGTGTATCATAAATGAATTTAAATGAATCATAACATCAAAGTTAATGCATCATATCTTCATTTTAGTGTATTATCGTAACCATGTAAAAAAATTAAAAACAATAATACAACATAAAACAATATTTGGTATGTATAAAAAATATATGATGCACTATATAAGGTTTAAAATAAATACCATACAACAATAATAATACACTATTAAACAATAAAAAATTTATTGGTTCCAAAGGAGTTTCAGCAATATTTTTCGGCCAGCAAAATATTCAAGAGGGAATCTATTGAGATGATGGACGTAAAGCAGAAAAAAGGAGAAACTGTGAAATAATTCAGGTAGCGATTTCACAAGCAAGTTGCGGAGATAGATGAGTTGGATGAAAAGATTCTGATAAAAGCATTTGGTAATGGATTGATCACCCACGGCTTGGGGGAAAAATAGCAACAAGAGCACCAAAAATGCACGGGGAGCTAGCGGAGTTGCTCCACGAAATCGTCAAATCAGAGGTAGCGGAGAACAAGGCAAAGGAGTTGGCGAATAAATTCAAAATGCCAACCCTTGTGGAGAAAAAAAGGGAACGCAAGTGGGAACCCCGCAGTTGGAAATTTGTAATGACCCCAATACTGGCCTAGGAGTTAGAGACGTTACATGCCGCGTATTACTACCTAATAACGCAAGGCTCTAAACTAACATTCATAAATAAGGCCCAAAATACTATTCGTATTTATAGTATAATCAAAGCGTAGCAAAGTATTCTCAATTCACAATACAATGTAAATGTCAAAACAGAATTCAAAGCGTGAATATCAAAACATTACTAAGGCCCCGCAGGCTACAAAATCATAAATGAAATAGTCTAAATAATCAAAGTGAGCTAGCTAACTAAAGCTCCAGAAACAGAGGTGATCCTCGCTGATCAATCTGCAATGTTATTAAAAGTAGGGGAGTGAGCACACAACTATGCTCAGTAGATGACTAACTTCATCAATCAGCATACTCAAAATGAAATACCCCTACTTAATTAAACATTGATTAAACATTTAATCAATTAAATTAAGGCCTAAACATGCCTTTAAACCAATTTAAAAACAACAATGGTCAGCATAAAGCAAATATTGCACCCTTTGACCATTTAGGGTAAATAGATACCCAAATGAACTCCTTAGGACCTAAAATTTTGTCCTAAGCATATTAACCCATGAATGAACGTACCAAAGTTATTGGAAAACACTCCAACATCAAGAACCAGCATTAACATGCTTAAAGGTCATTTAGGGCAAGATGTGCTCTAAACAAGCTCTAAAGGTCATATGACCTCCGTTTGATTCCAAATCGGATTCCTAAGCTTAGTAATCATGTAATGGATGTAATTAATCAATTACCAAAGAAAAACAAGCTCAAAAACAAGCTTTAACACAAAGTGTGCACTAAGCTTCCTTAAACCACATTTTTGTGAGATGATCTTCAAAATGGGTTTTGTTTGACTTTAGGGTCTTGAATACCCTTAAATATACTAATGTGACATAATGTATCACATTAGAATGTCTAATTCAAAGTTTTTCAAAAAAAAAAACAGAAATATGTGGCTTGATTGTGAATAGTACTTTTATAACATATAATTCTTTAATCTAGTCAATGGTCAAACTCTTCCCTTTGACCTTGACCATCCTATGCCGTTTAATGGGAGTATTTTCCTTACCAGTTAGCCGGCCATAGTTATATTAATACATGACTCAAAAAGTTACTTTTAATAAAGTAAGATTATTACTACTTTTCAACCTAAGCTAGTCAAACTCTACCTTTTCTTCTTTGACCACACACTTCCACCTGCCTAATGAACCATCCCTGTCCATTAGCAACATACTTTTATCTAGGAATGAGTCAGCATGAGTGAATTCTTAAAGAAATCCCATTTTTCAGTACATATTATATGTAACCAAAGTCAAGAAAAATTTTCTCACCTTGACCCTTGATTTCCACCAGCATGAGGAGGTTTCCTCTTCTTGAAGCAACTCCAAAATATCTCCAATGACTCAGCACAACACTACTCTCTCAAAGGATGACATTAACACTTAAAAGCCAAGTTTTCTTTCTTTTCCTCATTACCCTTGCTCTCAGCCGTAATCCTCCTCCATATCCTCCCTTTTGTTCTTCCAAACTGAGAGCAGCACCCCAACTTCAAAGACCATCTCCTTGAGCTGTAGGTAAGCACCTAGATCATACATATGATCAAATTCTCCATCTCATTCTCCTCTTTCTAATGGTGTAGTTCATCTTCATTTCCATCCAGCTAATGTGACCAAGTTGGGGCTAAAGGAATGGGAGTGTTACGGTGACAAAAATCAGAAGGGAAGGGAAGTTCCTAAGCTAGCTAAACTAAGGTATAAATCATGTCCTAATTAGCTACCTTCTTCCTTCACCATTTCCGATTTTATTCCTTTTTCTTTTTAGCTCATTTCCACCATTTTTACATACCCATTCAGCTAGAACATCCAAGGCTTGAAGAGGTAGCAAGATCTAGGTCAAAAGACCTCATTTTGGTTCATTTTCGGTTAGTAAAAGCCACCCTTTTTCCACCTTGTGCAACCGGTTCTATGTGCTGGTTTTAATGGTGATTTAACACCTTCTTTGGCCTTTGAAAATCAGGCGTGAGCAGCCTCCTAGAACAACAACATAGCACGGTAAAAATCCATGCAAATGAGCCGATTTTATCCCTTAAAATGCTGGTTATATCATAAGAATAATACACATCTTTTTCCCTTGTGTATATGCTGGCGCATGGGTGTATCAATCTTGGGAAAGTTCTGCAAAAATTTTCAGAAGCCAAGTCCATGCATAACTTAGCAAACTGAGCAAAAATCTAACCTTAAAATGTTATGTTAACTAAGCTTATGTGTTGGTTTATGTTGAAAACTAACTTAAGAATTTTTATAAACCAGGCCGTGAGCTGTTGGAAGGCCTTGGCTGTTTGATTTGCTAGGAAACAATATAGGAACACTAAACTCTAATATTATATAGTTTTTATGTCATTATGTTATTTAAAAATCAAAGCCGAGAACAATAGAGTTAAAAATGCTCAAACTATGAAATATAATGTCTTATGACATTTTTAGTTGGTAATATAAGGTTTAGATGACATATTATGTCATAGGAATTAATTAAATAATTTTAGAAAACCTTAGGAAGAAACTATATAATAAGCCGTAAACATGTAGTATTTTTATGGATATGTAACATTTACTATATATATTATGTGTTGTAATAAGGCCATGCTTTAGACCATTTAATTTTATGTTATATTAAGTTTAAAATGAAATTAAAATAAAAATAAACATTACCGAATATCATTTGGAGTTAGTTTGCAATTAAATAAATTTAGAGGTTTAATATGGAATATAGCCGAAAACTATATATTAAAAACTTATTTTATGAATTTTATTAAGTTTTATAAAATCTGGGGTCAAATGGTAATTTTGAGAAAATTCTGGTCAAAGCCGGAATTAAATAAACTATTGGTCAAACTGGTGGTCAACAGGTCAATATAGACCATGTTAGGTGGTTTGACCAAATTTAATGTCATAAGTAATTAATTTATGAGCTTATAGTAACATTATAAGTTAAATGTTGAATTTAGAAAACTAATGGGGTATAAAAGGTAATTACCGAAAATAAGGGGGTTAGGATTATTAATATTATAGTTTATATCATTAATATAAAGTTTGGGAATTTTTAGAGTTATATAAATGACTATATTAATAGAAGTGTATAATATATAGTTTTGTGACATTTACAAAGTATATTATATAAAGTGTGGCTAATATGCAAATATGGGAAGCATGGGGCAGAAAAATAAATTAAAACAAATGGTGGGCCTGTTCGCAAATAATGTGATATAAAACTATAGGTTATACAAGATTATAAACATTAATACCATATGTTATAACCTATATGTAACTTATGATAATATATGTGGTAATTATGTAAATAAAGAAACTTGTGTTGCTGGAAAAATAAACCAAAACAACCTTGTGGCATGTTTGGTAATTTCAAAATATTTATACCATATGTTATAATGGATTAATGGAATAAAATGTTATAATATATGTAGTATATGTAACATCATATAATATATGTGGCAAGATTGTGATTATAAAAAAATAAGTGTGTAGGAGATGGAATTTAAAACAGACTTAGGGTCTGTTTGTAATTTCCAAAAATTATAAAACTATATGATATAACTATTATAAAGTTTAAATGACATAATATATGGTGTTTATGATATGATATAAAATAAGTGGTGCATTTGTAATAAAGAAAGAATAAGAGAACTTATAAAAATGTGAACTTATAAACATATAAGTCTCTCGGCAATTACTGTAAGTTTTAGAAAACAATAGGTTATAACGTGTTATAAAGTTTTAATGTTATAAAATATGATATTTATAACATGGTATAAAATGTGTGGTTATTATGTAATAAATGGAAACTATGAGAAGTGATGAAATAATAAAGTATAAAAATAAGGGCCTTTCGGCCAATTAAATGCAGTTTTCAAAACTATATATTATAATGTTAAATGAGATATAAAAATATC
The DNA here is from genome assembly GCA_023374045.1 of Limonium bicolor. Lineage (NCBI taxonomy): Eukaryota > Viridiplantae > Streptophyta > Magnoliopsida > Caryophyllales > Plumbaginaceae > Limonium > Limonium bicolor. The sequence goes on from CM041782.1 coordinate 84,374,506, forward strand.
ATATTATATGGTATAAGATATAAGTGTAACATTGTATGATTTTATGTGGTCAAAACATAGTTTATTAAACTATATGTTAAAAACCGCATATATAACATTCAAGAAATGAATTTAAAAACTATGGTTTACAATGATATAAATACTATAGATATTATATAGTATTAAAGTGATTAAATGAAACAATTATCATTAATAATATTCACTTGAAATAATGTGACCATTAATGAGAAATGGAATTTATAAACTAAGGTTAGTACAAAATAAACCTTAGGAATTATTAAGTATATGTTATGTGATATTAGAAATATTAAGATAAAGTTCTTAATATAAATTGCATCAAATAATGCAACAAATGAATATAATCATCTTACATAAGATGATAGTAATGTGACATATAATATAAGAGTATAACTCATGATTTATAAATGTATAAGTGTATATGTGAGTGTTGTGCAAACATATGTAAAAATATGTACATAATAAGTATATAGCATAGTTGGAAACTATATAATATAGTGCATGCATACATGCAGCTCTATAGTATATGATTAAGATCAAATAATAACAATATATATTCATATGTATATATATAATCGAAAATAACATGTGCAAGTATATATATATATATATGTGTAAAAACCGAGGATATATATATAGTATTTACAATATGGTTTTTAATGTCATGAATGTAACACCCATCCAAAGCCTATCGTGGTTATCGCAATCTGAACACTTAATCGAATACGTCGCAGCGGAAATAAACAACACCTGGACCTTGCCACGGTCTGATCGTTAGAATATACCGGCTTAAATGCTTACAATATTTATCCAAAAATACTTATCCAAAAATACTTATCCAGCTTAAACATCAACATTCATAATACCACAACCAACCGAGTACTAGTATCTTAAACGTCATCCCAACTTACATCAGTTTAATATAAACAGTCGGGTGCACAGGCGCAACCCGAACTCAAAATAAATGTCCCACCCTAAGTCTAACCGCTCCTACTCTCGTAGTGCGTCCTCATGGGCCTCTTACCTGCAAGTGTAAAAATAGCCCCCGAGGGGGTCAGCACGAATGCTGGTACACCCTCTCATGGCCCCCAAGCTAACGGGGCTACGACGACTAATTGTCGATAGCATGGAAATTGATTACATACACAAGCATAATATGAAGTGCAATAACAATAACCACAGATGAACATATATAGTTCACAACCAATGAACGACTCAAGCGTTCTCTTATCAAGTGGGTTAGTAACCCCCTCCTTAATCCTCATTTCCTTAATCTCAGTTCCTTACCTTACCTTAATCTTAATCTCAATCTTAATCTTAATCTCAGTATACAAACCTTTCCTGGAAGGGATTGGTTGTAGCTTAATTCGAACCTGGGATTTAGGTGATCCCACCGCACCATCTTAATGCCACCTACTCTGGACGGGAGTCCAGCGTAGCTGAGCCGGCAACCGGCCCTAGGCTACAAGTCCGAAGACAAGTCCTTAAGCGGAGGGCGGATCTGATTCAGATACCGTCCCCCTTTTTCCTTAGCATGCATGACCGGAGATCGGTCCCGGGTTTCCTCACTCAAGTTCAGTTAGTAGACATCTTAAACACCATGTGCTAGCTAAGCCTTAACGGGCATTAACCAACAACCATCAAACTTAACTCTTATTCTTAACTCAGTAAGTACTAAACTTGGTTAGTAACCATCTTAAGTCTCGCGGGTTAGTGTAAGGATAACACAAACACAACGAGAATAATATAATCCGGTTGCATGCTTTATCTTGTTTTAGTCATAGCAATTAAACAGATAGCACACAAGCCGAGGGACACCTCGTTAGCAAGCAGGTCACAAGAAGGATTGTACCGTTCACCGTCGATCGTTGTTTGACTAATCTTCTTCGGGGTCCCAATTCACAAACCTAAAACATTCATTCATTTTTAGGTCATTAGTTATTTGTACCTTTCTTAACTCACTTAGTCTCTAAAGATTCCCATTCAATACTCTCTTAAATCTTTGCCACTTAGCTTACAACCTTAACTTTAAACATTAAAACTTATACTTAATCTTAGCTTAATTCCTTAAGTTCTTAGGGTCCCAATCATTACCACCCTACCAAAGGTATACCTTAATACCTAGTACCCTTCTTAGAATTTAAAATTTCTTTTTTTTTCTAAGTGTTAAGGGTCGACCGACCCACCGACCTACCCCTGGGTCGGTCCATTACAGAAACTCTTCCGTCTCTTGAAACCCATCCGACCGACCCAGAGCTAGACCGACCGACCCAAACCCTCTGGGTCGGTCCCTTACAGAACCCATTTTCCTACTTAAACCTTGCCCGACCGACCCAAGGCTAAGCCGACCGACCCAAACCCCTGGGTCGGTCCAGTCCAGAGGCATTCCGGCTGGCTTAACTTGGCCCGACCGACCCAACACTGGGTCGGACCCTGGGTCGGTCCTCTACAGACCTTCTCCTTAAATTGCCTCTTTCAATTCCAAACTTCTCCTCATATATCCTAATATGTTATAACCTCATTTGGGCACCTCAAATACACCTTAAGCCCTCCTCAAAACACATTAAATCATTCACCAAGATACACCTTAGTCCTTATGCATTTTCCTTGTAATAATGCTAACACTTGTAATGCTTTCCTCTAGGATTTCTAGGTGGTGGTTCATACCTAATGTAGCCACTATACCAAATGTTTTCCTCACCACTATAACATCATCTCCCAAGCATCTTCCACTATCTAAACTCTCTTAAGCATTTACTTAATGTTCCTTCACAAGTTTAAACTCCCATCATCAACACATTATTTCCTTCTTAGTTGTGCACCAACATTTGCCTAAGTCCTAAATACTCAAATACATTCTCTTGCTTCCTAAATCCTCCATGGTGATACCTAAGTCATTATAAGTCATTAGAACACCTCATCTTCACCCTTTTTCATCAAGACAACCTATAGAACATCCTAGTACTTCCTTAGTCATTAAATTCCCTTAGAATGTCTTAAACACTTAAACTCTCCTTTAAATTTTGCCATAGGTTCTCTAGTATATAATACCACCTAACACATGGTTTTTCTCCATCAAACAACCAACATCACACAAATTCTCACCACAACACCTTAACACCCAATTTACACCAAAGCCACACCACATCATCATATAGTGCTTAAACTTAAAATGCTTGGCACTTAGGCCCTTAAACAACAATAATCTTAACCACTGAATTTCCATATATATATGCCTTCAACCTGCGAATACACTCAACAAGGCTCCCATTGAAATAAAATGCTTCTTGTACTTCACCTTGATATTCTTAAACTATCTCTTTTCTCATTTGCTCCTTAGTCACAAGTTCACAAGTATAGTCATTGTTTCTCCTAGGTTTTATATAACCCTTTTCTAATGTAAACTCAACACTAAACTCATCATATACCTAAATCTCATTTCCTTAAACAACAAAACACCTTAAGGTAAGTAATTTACCTTGTTTTCTCACAAGCTTAAAAGCTTTTCTCCTTAGGTTTTTCTTTGTTCAATCTTGGTCACCAATGTGTGTCTCCTTGCCAATGTTCTAACCAATATCCAATGACTCCAATGAGTACTAGGTAACACATTAACCCTAAGGAACAAACCCTAGGTTAAAAATATGTTTTAAGGTATTAATGTGATTGTTTTACCTTGTTTTCTCAAGACAAACTTGGATATGAAGCAAGAAGGACCTCCTCTCTCCTTTGAAGAGTAGAAACAAGCTAGAACAAGGCATAAACATGGAGTTCCATGAGTATATATTTTCGGACATGTGAAGAAAATGGTGGAAACCTAGATTTTCTTACACTTTCTTTACCTTAAGAGAATGGAGATGCCAATGGAGTCTCCAAACTTGAATTTCCTCCTCTAATGGTGGTTTGACTTGGCACCAAAATGAAGCTCTTGAAGTTTTGAAAAGATAGAAAGGAGGAGCTTGAGCTAACTAAGAAGAGTATGTATTTTGTTTTGGATTTGGAGCTAAAATGAGCAAGATGTAGCCAAGGGAAGATGGAGCTTTCATGGAGGTGAGCTCTACGTGAATGGAGAAGAGAAAGAGAGCAAGAAACCGTGTGAACAAGGGAGAATGAAGAAGTGAGGAGAGAGGTAAGTAAATGTGATATTTATCTTAAAAGGTGAATAGTGTTTTTACTTTATAACTTACTTATTTTTGCTTTCTCTTTACTTAGCTAGATAAGTGTGGTGAGTCACACTTAAAAAAAACGGCCCCTTTAATGAATGAGGGTAGTTTAGTCTTTGTTGACCAAATGTCTCACTTATATAGACTTATGTTATAAACTAGCTTAATTAATTCACTATTCATCAAAAACAAGGCACATTGTTGTGAAATTTTTGATTTCCCATTGATATATACCTCCAAATGTGATACTATATAGTACACATATTAATTAAAGAGTAATGATGGACATTTAGCCATTCAAAACTCATTTACAAGACAATTTTTCAAAAACGTGCTTTAAGACTCCTTAAAGCACATTTTGTGTTTTAACTTGTTTTCAAGCTTGGTTTTCTTTGGTAATTGACTTAAAATGACCATTAGGATATTACTAAGGTCTTAGAACAATATTTGGGTACTCTCCCATGTCTCTCCAAGCTTAGAGCACGTTTTTGTTAAAACTGCTCTTTTGGTGTTTCCTTAAATTTTCTTTGATTAGAAATGTTTCTTAATGTTTCTAAGGCATTATTTAGCCTCCTTATATCTTAGTTTATCATTTAAACACCATATCTAAGTTTGGGGTATTTCAATGAAATAATAAATGACAAGTGTAATGACATTAGTATAACTATATACTACAAGTCACACAACTACAATTAAAGTATAATTTATTAAGATGAATAATGAGATGTATAATATATGGTACAATATTAAATAGTTGAAAAATGATGCCATATAGCATTAGTGCATGAGCATAACATGCGATGCAAATTAACGTTGCATGCATACATGCAACCATATATTATAATTGTATATTCGTAAACCTAACCGGAATGGTTAAATTATTACATAAATATAAACGTGAATATATATATTCGTATACTCATAAATATAAGGAATAAATCCTAACATTTGAATACGCTAACTAAGGCGTCTTTATAACCGACTCATTTAAAATTAACCCGGGCATCGGTAATTAATACGTATTACGACTGACGAGTTCATATAACGATACTTTAACAAATAACTGTTGAAATCTGGGGATGAAAGGTCGGGATTACTTGTGTTGATCGAACTTACCGAGCTTAAATAAGTCATGTGGATTGACTTATTGTGTGTTTGGTATCTAGATCGTATCACCGACGACGGCGCTCGACGAGCTAGTGGTCTACTGCGCAACCTAGGTCTTTGGTGAACGGTATGTAAAGGGGTCTGATCAGAGATGTCCTAAGGGCTTCTTCGGGCTCAGATATGTGTGTTGAATAACGTGTGTTATGTATGTATGTATGTGTGTATGTATCGTAAATATGTTATGTGGTGTTTAATCATTTAATTTCCCGCATCATTTAATTGTGCGGGAACGTCCTTCAGGACTAATACTACGTCGACTATAGATCGACTTATATAAAACACATTTACGTTTAATGTGATGTGATCGATGTTATTCAATATAACACAACTTATATTACAATTATGTATGTAATAACCTAAGTAAACTACTTAGGTACGAGACGACATTGTCGGTCTCTAGAGCACAGCTCTCAAACATGTATATGACCTAGATGACTTCTAGGCATGCGTAAGACCCTTAGGGCTACTAAGTGATAAATGAATTCTCGGTAACCTAAAACTTTACCTTGGGTATTCGACTAACAAATTAAACATATAATGGAAGTTGGTGTGTAAAGAATAAGCCCAGTGAGTCTCGGACTGCTGGCTGCGCATGGAGATCTCTTGAGTGTATTTCCCGGATCGGGATTCTACTCTAGTGTTGCCACGAGCCTACATAGATCGTTGGTCAGTTCGTACCATTATTGGTACTCGGCTTTTGCCCCAAACTAAATGACGCCTTAAAAGGTAAAGAGGAAGACCCGAGATCTTATATTTTTGGCCGTAGTGCACTAACGCTGGTGCCACCAGGACGACTGTCCATAATAAAATACAAATACGGGTTGTCCTAACTTGACACCCACTGACATTGTGTTGTGATGTGATGAGGACCCTAGGGTTGTGTGATTAAATGAATAACCAGACTGTTACTAACGGCTACACGTTTATTGTTGTTGTGATATATTGTGTTGTGTGTTGTTGTGTGTGAATTGTAGTGACTGCCTTAACTGTTTATTTTACCGCCATTCATGTGTTTACTGCTTTCATATACCTGTACACCGGTAAAGCATGCAACGAACCTAATAATGGCGACCATGACTATTAAGTGACCAATAGGGTCCAGGTCTGGCATACTCAGCGTTTATCGCTAAGCCTTTATGGCATATGTACAGGTGATGATTATCACTGAAGCTGAAGAGCGGGACCCGGGTAGTTAGGGTTTTATTTACCGCACGAGATTCCACATTGTATTAGGATGTCCATTAGTGTAATGTGTTTATAACGTTGCTTATAGTTGGGACTACCTAGACGCTCACTTGTCGCTAAAATTGCATTTGGTTTAGATTGATGTATAGGTTAGTATCTCTATATCACTGCGGTCATGTATATATTACCAGTGTTGTTCTTATTAAATTTATTTATGCTTCTTTACTCGTATGAGCGAGTAATGGCATGTGACGCCCGAGTGAGATATTTTACTGTGTGACTTCCGCTGTGAGACGTTAATAATTAATGCTACATGAGTGATTATTACGTGATTACGAGTGGGGTGTTACACAAAACATTTACAAATAACATTATAACACCAGAAGGTAAATAGAAGGGAAAAACGATTTCCAAATCAAACAACAGAAGCAGAAGTCCAATAAGTAGGACTAAAACAGAATCCAGAGTAATCAGAATTACAAATAGAGTGGGACACTAGATACCAAAGCATATAGACAGAACAGATACAATCCGTGAACAGAATGAGGAAACATCACTCGTGAAAAGAATAGGTGGAACACCTGTGAACAGAACGGGGGAAAACACCTGTGGCAAACAGAAGGACGTCCTACGCAATGTGCTACGAGATAGCTAAACCAGCCATCCATGGTTCAGACACAGAGATACTAGGTCCCAAAACAGAAGCTTAAATGATAATAAGCATAAGTGCACCATTTGCACCACAAAGCATTTAGAAAGCTTAATTATGAATAGGGTAATACCACCCCACAAACAGAAGTCAAAACGGAGCTCAAACGAGCATGTTTAGGCAAAAACAGGGGCATGTCTGAACATATGTCCGTACGTCGAAGTTCGGACACAAGTCAAGACTCAGAAGGGGCGGAGACCAGACTGTCCGAACATGTGTCCAAACATCAATGTTCAGACACATGCCGAGATTTAAAATCAAAGATGTCCGGACATCGGTCTGGACTTCGAAGTTCGAACAAGTTCCGAGAAATAAATATGTGGTGATGTCCGAACATGTATTCGAACATCAATGTTTGGACGCATGTCGAACTGAAATCAGAAGAAGACAATAGAGGGTGTCCGAACTTCTGTCTGGACTTCCAAGTTCAGACACTAGTGGAAACTTGTAAGCTAGATTTGTCCTCGCACCCCGTCTGAACTTACATGTTCGGACAGAAGTCCGGACACCTGTAAAAACGCGGAAATACAGAGGCACTAAAATGCACCAAATTGCAATGTAAACTCAGAGTTTCTCTAAACACAACTATGGGGGTTTTAGGCAGATGAAACCAAGGCAAAAACAAGCAAGAATTCAGTCAAAATGTAGAGTAAATCAGTAGTCCAAACACTCAGATTATAAACTCCCCTTAGTCGAACATACCGATCAAATCCATCAGCCACCTACCTCGTAATTACCAAGACGATTCCAAATCTGTAGCAGAATCCAACCAAATGCAGACCACAACGCAGCAATGCCAAATACTGAATACCACAACACAGATACTGAAACCCAAATCAGAAACTAATAGTGTTCCCAAAGTAGAACTGCAACTGACGAACATAATTACAACTTTTACCTGATTCTGACAACGAAGACGCAGAGGAAGGCAACAACAGTAGAATTAACAGAGAGGCGGGTCCAACGCTGAATCACAGTCGAATTGCAGATTAGAATATGAACTCTCAAATCTGAAGAGTTGAAAGAGAAGTAGTCTGGCCACTATACATTAACTGATCCGCAACCGCAGAAGAGGGAAAACCACAGCTGAGCAATCAATTCGCAAACTCCACTGACAGCAAGAATTGGCAGAAAGATAAAGAATGAAGAACAACAGAGAGAGAAGAGAGAGAGAGAGAGAAGAGTTGTGAGAAAACTGTCGATTAGGAAATCTGATTGTGGAAAGACTAAACGTAGGAGGAGAAGATATTAATTGGAAATTAATAACTTAAATAATTTCCATACCAAAACTAAGAATGGAATTTGACCTCTTCACCCTCATCTTTAATTCAAAAGACGCCCATGTCCTAAACCAAAGTAAACCAACTAAGACAACCACTAGTAGAAAAAGACCCTACCGCAGCGGTTGTTTGGTACCTATGGCAGTGGTTGAAAACCGCTGCGATAAGTCCCGCTGCGGCAGCGGTTCTTTTAACAAACCGCTGCGTTAGACCTTTTTTTTTTAAAAAAAAAACCTATCATAGCGGTTGTTGAAGGAACCGCTGCGATAGGTCTCTTCAAAAAATATTGACAGGGCCTATTGCAGCGGTGCTTACTAAGAACCGCTGCAATAGGTTATTTTTTTTTTGTTTTTTCCATTCCACCCTACAATTCTACCACACACACCCAAAATCAATCAAACCTGTTAAGATATAGCAATAACAATGCCACCACAGTGGGGCATTAGATCAACCATTTCACCATTTCAATAGCCACCAAACCTATCTACGGGCAATAATCCACTTACATTTACAAATTTGAGCAAATAAATCAAACATCAACAAAAACTTTACAGAAACCACAATTGTTTCATGAGAATTTCAAAATCATCCTACTCAATCCTACCAAACCCTAAAAGCAACCTACATTAACGCTCATGAATTCTGCCCATTCTTCGAGCACATCAGTTATATGTCCTTCGTTGTAACCGTCCAACTCTTCAAAAGCCTTGAAATTAACACAAAAAGAAATATGATAGTTGCTAATAATACTTTGAGTTTAAGAACGATGTTTAAAATTATCTAACAAAACCAAAAATATTTCGAGAATGCTACTTACCTTGTTCTAGAGACTTCTCTGGCAAGAGTCTCGGTCCAGCTATCAAGTCACTCATAAACCGAATGACATAGTAGCCACATTCTGAACCTCCCGGCTGCTGTGGACACTGCACATGTATATACGTACATATTCAAAATCGATTTAACACATAAATTATAATACTGTTCCTATTTTAAAACTAATGAACATATTACAAAATTTGAATAAGGACTACAAAAATACCTTGACTACATTCCATGGAATCTTCTTAATTCTCTCTCCCCGGCTTGCGTTAGTACAGATACAAAGGCACTAGAATTCATACACACAGATAAAGTAAAAGTTATCAACTGGATGATTAAGAAATAACTAAAAATTGATAATTAATCAAGTTAAGTAAATTCATCACCTCATCAACATGTTATATATAAGTGGCCTCTTGGGATGCCGAGATGCTGAGTCAAGCTGCAGGACTCTTGGGCTTTTTAGACATAGAACGAGTAAAGACCAGTGTCGGCTGTTCATAGATTACAATACAAGCAGAACTTAATTCAATCAATTACATAATACAAATATCATAATTTTTAAACTAACTTAACATTAGATAAATTCTTACCCTTGATGAAGAGGCAGCATTATGTAAGATTTATCAGCAACTGCACACGCATGTATCACATTCGACAAGTACTGGACCAAAGCTTGGGGGTCAGATCCCATATTAGCTTCAGAACAGTAGTCAGGGCATAAGAACCCGAAACTACTATTCTCATGTACTTGGACCGCCTTGTCATCAACAAACCTGCACAATATAAAGAAACCAATATTATGAATTTAATTTTCAAATATACAGAGTAAAATGTGTACAAGGTATGCTAATTACTCACATGCAAGCCGATTTGAGAATCGACGCACTCAACCAATCCTTCGTGAACAACTCCACAAAATCAGTAAGATAGATTTCAAAACTCTGAGCGCCTGCATAGTAAAAAAGATCCGGTCTTGGTTCCATTGTAACCGAATCTCTTCCTGGCGGGCGTCATCAAAGTGTGGAGTGCAACAGTTTCAGCTTGGGGGGTAAGGCATTCAGAACCGCCGGTTGTAGCAAATTCGATCTCATCACAACTCTAGTCGCGGATGCCATCGAAGGATTAGCTGGTGCAACAACAACTCTCTTCCTTTTGCCTTATCAGAATTTGATTGAATGTGTTCCTAATATATTAATTTAATAAGTATATGTTTCTACTCTAGGATATGTAAAGAATAAGTTTTTTCATGGGGTTACTGCAGTCCCAAGCTTAATCATCTACAGGCATACTGGGCACCGGTATCTGACAATCCGCGTAAGCAGGCGCGTAACCTTCAACAAGCACCCGGGCATGGTACTCTCGGAGCGCTGCATTCCTCACGGTGTCTCCAGCAGAAGACTTGAAAAGTTTTCCCCACCCTACTTCGACTTCGTCAACGCCAATCACTTGGAACAATGTGCAGTCAATCGGTTGCTAAATTTTCAAAATTAAAGATTTTAGATGCACATAAACAAGTGTATAATTTGTTTTTTTTTGTATTTGTAGTTAACATGTTGTTCTAACCTTGAGAGATGAATATGGAAATGGGTTGACGGAGTGAACACTACTGGGAGGCACTGCTGCGGGCTCTGATGCTTGTGCCTGATCTGGCGGTCTAGAAACCTCCTGACTCATCCTCTCAGATCGCATCATCTCCATAGCTTGAGCGATTGACTGCTGAAATTCATTTCGTAGTCGCTGCTCGAGCTCCGCATTCTGGCGTAAGTGCTCCTCATATGTAATGCTCCCTCCAGCACTGTGTCTGGACCCAGGATTACCGAAGGCTTGGCGTATACCGACATGACCACCAAAGCCTACTGCACGACCCGGATGATCCTTCTTCCCGAGAGCGCGGGAAAGTGGATCATCCTGCCTAACGGGCTGCCAAGTGCCCTGGGTGATCTGGGAGCTTAACTCTTCCTGTTATGGAGTTTAATAAGTCAATAAGGATACTTCGGTTTATTTAACTGCTATTGTTACTCTATAAATATAATAAACATTTTTTAAACTAAAAATCACTTACCATTTGGTTGATGACTTCTCTCGTGGCGTCATCATACTCAGCAGGTGCCGCCGGATTTGAAGGTTTCTTCCGTCGACTTAAGTCCCAAACCTTCATCCTTCGTTCGCTGACATTCGAGCCAGCTGGCAGCAACCCCTCTTTCTCCCACTGCGGCACACGCTGAGCAATACTTGTACTCCCCATGTGATTTGGGTAACGATTTTTTTTTTTGCATTTTGTTGTGTTTCTCACGTATAGCCTACATATATGTATGAAAAGACAAATTATGCAAATAATATATGAAAAAGACGAATTAACCAAATGAACTCTAAGGACACTTTAAACATTTCATACAAAAGAACAACTACTAGTGTGAAACTCACCTTGAACTCAGGGGTCAAACGCTTCGCAACAAACTCATTCCACTGCTCTTCAGTAATACCATCATATTTTTGCCACGGTGGTCTCCGATCATCCACATCTTCACCTTCTGCCTCCTCTATCTCTGCGGGCTCCTCACAGTAAAGTAAATGTACTGCCTCGTGAGCAGAGATCTGAAGTCTTTGAACTGTGTGGCAATCCCCTTCATCACATCATCCTTCATAGAAGGATCTATACTGAATCGGTCCTATATGCAAAAAAAATGGATTAGTGTAAAAAAGTAACTATATAAATCTTAAAACAAACTATTAAGTGTAACAAATACCTTGAGACGTTCAAATATCTGCTCCTTCAACGCCTGAGGCACTTGCTTCCAATGGTGGTTTATATTGAAATATGTACTCACCAAATGCCTGGCTAGAGCAGTGAAATCATTTTTCCAAGTACCCGTGGGCTGATTAAACTCATTGAACTCCAAAGGCTTTGTCGGGGGGCTCTATTTGCTTTCAGCCCACGGGTTGCCCCTCGTTTTTTGGGTTTCTTGAGAGGCGGAGGAGCAACTTGTATCTCTTGTCCTTCCTGTGAAGGCCCAGCTGTCTCGGTCTGCTGTGGGGTGGTCTCTACGTCTGCTTTCTTTGATTTCTTTTTACCACCTCGTGTGGTGCGTTTTGCCGGTCTACTATTCCCAGTCAGGAGCAGCTGTCCTATAGGATCATCAATAGGATCATCATCCACTGAGGAAAAAAACACACACACATTAGATCAATATTCATGGAACGATGTATAATTGCAAAAATAAACATAAATAATTAATTCTGAACATTGTAACAACAATAATACGAATTATATAATGTAATTTCAATGGTGGTGTTACCTAGACATAGTAACATATATCATGATCTGTTTTCTACCCAAACCCCTCATTATGGTCTGATCGAGCGTAGATGGTCTGAACATCATCATTTTGTAAATCATCAGTTGAATCATGCAACCCTGTATGCAACGATACTGTTTCATCTATCATCTCATTATCATCATCGTCGTTGTTTTCATCCTCAAACAAAACCGGTCTTCCCTGGAAGAACAACATACCATCTACTAGCTTTTGGGTCTTCAACATAAAACACCTGGTCACAGTCTTTACCCAACACAAACTGATCTTCCTTATTAGTTGTAACACGTGAAAGATCAACCAAAATAAGTCCTTTATCATTTTGGAGTCCATGTCGGTTGTCCACCCAATTGCAGCGGAACAATAGAAACGAATCAATGTGATAGTTTAGTTCCCATATGTCCTCTATCACACCATAATACCAACTACTACTGCTCATTGGTTGAACCTGGTTACCTAGACCATATTCAGTCACCGATGCTTCAATTTTTACCCCCTGTTCTGATGTATTGATTTAGCATCTTGGCGTGCAGTGTAGTATGTGCATCCATTAATGTCATACCCTTCAAACGATACAACATCTGTTCCAGAACCAACAGCTAGACATCTGATTTCTTCACTGACATCTTCGGGGTTCAATGAAGCTTGCTCAAACACATATTCCTTAAACCATTGGACGAATACTCGATTTTGTTCTTTTTTAAGCCAGATACGGTTTTTGGTAGGGTTTTGTCGACTCAACTCAGCAATGTGAATATCGAAGTAGGGTTCAACAACCTCAAGGTGTTGTAGTACAAACAAATGTGCCTGATTAATAAGATCACGAGAGATACGAACAACCTTTTTGCCAATAACTCCTTTACCCTTAAATCTACCATGGTGACGTGGTTTGGGAATACCAATTGACTCTGCATCGTTCAAATAACTTGTCACGAATTCTGTGACTTCCTCAGTCACTGTTGCTTCGATGATACTGCCTTCGGTCTATATCTGTTTTTCATTCTACCCTTCAGAATCCCATATATCGTTCGAAAGGATACATGTAACGTAAGTAGACCGGACCACAATATTTGATCTCTCGGACAATATGCACTACTAAATGCACCATTATGTCGAAGAAAGATGGTGGGAAATAAATCTCAAGCTGGCATATTGTCACAACAATTTCATGTTGCAGATCATCGAGGGTGTCTGAGTCAATTGCCTTGCAGCAGACAGCGTTGAAGAAGAAACATAATCGAGTTAGAGCATTTCTGACATTTTCTGGTAATATCCCTCGTATTGCAACTGGAAGAAGATGCAACATTAACACATGATAATCATGAGATTTCATGCCTAACAGTTTCAAATCCTTCATAGAAACTAGGTTCTTCCAGTTTGAAGAGTACCCAGATGGTACCTTCAATGTGTGCAAACACTTGCAAAAACTTAATTTTTCACTCTTAGAGAGGGTATAACACGCAGGAGGTAGATATGTTCGCTTCTCATCCTCTATTGGGTGTAGTTCTTTCCGTATGCGCAACTCTTGCATATCTCTCCTCACCTTCAATCCGTCTTTCGTCTTGCCGGGTATGTTGAGCAAAGTACCACACACTGCCTCACCGACGTTCTTCACAATGTGCATGATATCCAAACAATGTCGAACAGGCAGATGCCGCCAATACGGTAGATCCCAAAAATGGAACGTTTTTCCAAATGTTCTTCGGCGGCTTGGATGTGTTTCCAAAGACATTTCAATGTCTTTTACCTTTGCATACACTTCCTCTGAATTCAAAGGCAGACGAGCCACACGAGTCTCGGGCTCATTGTTGAACAGCTTTCGCTTTCTCGAACGGTAAGGATGGTCTACTGGAAGAAACCGTCGATGACACATATAAACATTTTTGCCGCAGTGCTTCAGACGATCTGAACATGTGTCATCCTCACATACCGGACACGCTTTGAATCCTTTCACCGAGTATCCTGACAAGTTCCCATAGGCAGGAAAGTCGTTAACAGTACAGAACAACATCGCCTTCAGTGTGAAATTTTCTTTCGCATGAGCATCATATACCACTGTCCCTTCATTCCACAACAAGTTCAGATCGTCGATCAGTGGTGCAAGATATACGTCAATGTTATGACCAGGTTGCTTTGGACAGAAATTAGGAGTGATAACATAATGTATTTTCGTTTCATGCACAACCATGACGGTAAATTGTAGATCACTAGTAGCACCGGCCAAGTGCTGTGCTGACTGCTCAACGTGCCATACGGGTTCATCCCATCGGTACACAATCCAAGTCTCAGATTCCTATCCTCATCCCCAAAATGATGTTTGAATTTTCTGTTGATATTTCTCCACTGAGGTCCGTCTGCAGGATGTCTTAATTTTTCATCAATTTTTCTACCATCCGCGTGCCATCGTAAGTTCTTCGCATCTTTCGGGTTGGCAAACAACCGTTTGAATCTAGGAATTATCGGCAAGTACCACAATAATTTCACTGGACGATTTTTTTTCTGAAAGGAGGAATCCTCATCCTTGTCCTTGTACCGGGACAACAAACATTTAGGACACTTGTCTAGATGTTCGTATTCACCCCTATAAAGCACACAGTTATTTGGGCAAGCATGAATCTTTTTATATTCAACTCCCATTGGACACATCCATTTCTTTGCCTCGTAGGTGGATGTAGGAAGACCATTCTCATCAGGAAGCATATCATGTATCAGCTCTAGAAATGACGTGAAACACTTGTCACCAACTCCATATTTCCCCTTTAAGTTGAACAAATTAAGTACAGCAGTCAATTTTGTGTATTTAACGCACGAAGGGTACAAAGGTGTCTTTGATGCGTCCAACAATCTTTGATACTCTTCCGGCTTATCGACAAAAGTATCCGCAACATTTTCTAACATTTCATCCATTTGCTCATCATGGTGAGTGGTCTCACTGTCATCGAATCCTGAATCACTTAACGGTACCGACTCATTGATGGTATTGAAGGTGTGGGCGGTACTTGCGTAACGTGGATCATGAGCACTTGATGATGTTGAAGCACTAGCTGCAACAGTTTCTCCATGAAAATTCCATCTTCTGTAATGTGGCATGAATCCACGGGACTTAAGATGAAATCTAATTTCCTCAATGTCTTCATATTTCCTTACGACCCCACAGTCAACACAAGGACATGAAATATTGTCCGCCTTTGTTCTGTCCTTGTGTTGCACTGCCGCTTTGAGAAACTCTTTCAGCTTCTCATCAAAATAGTGATCCCCTCGATCACCGTACATCCAGTCACGCTCCATTCTATATGTGAAAACAAAACAAGTTTAAGATTGATTTGTCTTTCAGTTTCGTCTGCATTTGTATATGGAGCATGTTTCTACTGGATGTACGGTTGCAACCAAACTCAGCACTACTCTATGGTTCCAACCAAACTAACGTAGCCTAAGTACTCTAACGTTCCAACGTAACTAATCTAGCCTTATTCTAACAATTCTAACACATTTAATTTAACTTCAACAAATCATTGCATTATTAAAACAAAAATAAAGTTTAATTACTTACTTGTTTTAAGGTTGTACAGAGGGGGAAGCTAGGAGACTGCTTTGGTGATGGGCTGGGAAAGTACTGGTACAAATCCAATAGCAGATTCAGAAGACCTGACAAAGAAAAGTAAAGATTGTTATACACAAATAACAAATAAAATTAATTAATAAGACTAATACGATTCTAGAAAAAATTCGGCATGACCTTTGCGTAATCGTGTTAATCCCATGCTTATCATTAAGCATTCACCAACATCTTATTTACCACGACAAATAAATTCAACAATTGACAGCAACCATCCTTATTCACAATCACTCAATATTAACCACAACCACTTTTTCGCAATAATTAATTAAACAAACAAAGAGAAAAGATAGATGAAGATGTTACCTTTTCACTCTTACTCCACAGCAGAAAAATGAGGAAGAAGAAGTAGAGACCACCCCAATTACTGCAGACAGCGGGGAAGCAAGGAAATAATATTAGTGGGGGCAAGAAATCCATTATTATAAGCATTATCATATTAAGAAAATAAAAAAGAAAAAAAATAGATGAAGATGTTACCTTTCCGCTCATGCTGCACAACAGAAGCAATGAGGAAGAAAGAGACATAGAGACCACCCCAATTACTGCAGACAGCGGTGAAGCAAGGTAATAATATTAGGGGGGGCAAGAAACCCATTACTATAAGCATTATCATATTAAGCACGTATATACTGCAATGTAATGGGAGAACATAGATGTTATAAAGTTATAGATCTTACCACTTTATTAATGTGAAACTTGAAGTTAATTTTTAAATAGTTTGAGAATTAAGACAAAATGATTTGTAGTTATTCTTTTTCTTTTCATAGTAGTTTTATTTACCATTTCAATTTATATGAATTTAAGTTATAAATTTGTTATATATGAATTGTTTTAATACCGTACAAGCTGCTCGCAGTTTAAAGGCGTTTAATTAACATCTGTTTCAGCTCTTTATTTATTTGTACTGTTAGTGTGCTGCTTGTTATGCAGTATATCTCCTCTGTTTATTTGAGTTAACATTTTTGTACATTTTTCTTACTTCCCACGCTCTTCTTTCTCTTATAAAGGTTGTAATTTTTTCAAGGCTCTTTGCGAAAAAGTAATACAGTATACCAGTATTACTTTGATTTCAGCACCGAATTAGTCGTATCAAATTTGTCTAAAAGAACATATTAAAAAAAATAGCTAGTTTTTTACAGGAATTTTATAATTAATAGTCTATTTTTTGCAGGAATATGTAAAAATTATATAGTCAACAACATATATTAATATGAATTCAAACTTTTTTATTGTCAACAACTAAAACTTGTTTTGAATTACAAACTTGTTTATTGGATCTATATAATGAAAAGTTAAAACTTATAGTGTGGAAAAAAATTATAAATTATAAAATGGTATATAATACTTGAACTAAGTTATTTTATATAGTAGATGTTTATATGCCTTATTTGTATATTGATTTGCATTTTTATTTTTTAATATCTTTCATAGTTTCATAGTCATGTTTATAATTCTAGTTCTATATTTATATAATTAATTTTCATCCGTATCATTAACCCGTTTTATCCGTATCCGTACTTCCGTATCGCATACTTCAGATGACCCGTACTAAACTCCCGTACCGTTTTTTACAACTTTGGGTTGTATGCAGAGGGCACAAACAGCAAAAATATCAACTCGGCATTTTATCGAACACCTTATATGCACAACTATTTATACTTGTTCAATAATCTATCTATATTCAAATTATGCACACACAACTAAACTAACAATCAATAACTATATTACAACTAGTTATTCAATCAACAAGACAATAATTAACATATTTCGAAGTTAGAAATTGGAATTCGAACCTAGGGTTCCGCAGCAGCACGATCGACGACGCCTGCGACCTCCTGGCGGAACGACTGGACGGCGACGGCGGAGAGAACGGTGGCGCGACGAGAAGAAGGAGGGTGGCGGTGGTGGAGGAGTCGCAGGCGTCGAGCTGCGGAATCGCCGTCGAATCGCCGTCGTCTTCGTTCTCGCGAGAGATTACAGAAGAGAATGAAGAGGAGAAGACGAAGTGGACTCGATTTGGGGGAAAAAAAGAACCTATCGCAGCGGTTCCTACTAAGAACCGCTGAGATAGGTCTGTAAAAAAGACCTATCTCAGCGGTTCTTAGTAGGAACCGCTGCGATAGAGTTTTTTTTTTTAAACGACCCTACGCAGCGGTTGTAAGTAACAACCGCTGAGATAGGTTTGCGGGATTTTTAAAACGGCCTATCTCAGCGGTGTTTTTACAACCGCTGCGGTAGGGGCGCTGCGATAGACCATTTATGTACTAGTGAGCACTGTGACGAAATAATTATACACTAAACCTGGGTTATAAACAGAATTCTTCGATTGAGGGTCGAACAGGTTACAAGCCATACTTCAATTCTCAGACGCCCATGTCCTAAACCAAAGTTAAACCAACTTGAAATCCATTGGAACTCTCGGTCTCGATCTAGTTTCTTCTTATTATTGTAACACCACGTCCTAAGCCAATGTGGTTATCGCAACTTACAGCTTTAATCATTAAACGTCGCAGCGGAATAAAAACTAACACCGGGACCTGCCACGGTCTGATCATGAAACATACCGAATTTACTTACTTACAAACGCTTATGCAAAAGGAACATACGAATATCCAAAACATTCACCAACTGAGTTCTTAGTATCTCTGCTTAACACATAACTACTATCAGTTTAATATCAACAAAGGTGCACAAGCGCAACCCGTATTCAAATAAAAGTCCCTCCTAAGTTACCCGCTCCTACTCTCGTGGTGCTCTTCATGGGCCGCTTACCTGTAAAAGTAAAAACAGCCCCAAAGGGGTCAACACGAATGCTGGTACGACCCTCTCATGGCCCCCAAGCCAATGGGGCTACGACGACTAATTGTCGATAGCATGGAAGTTGATTAGAATCACAATCATATATGAAGTGCAATAAAACAACCACTCCAAATGAACAAACATAGTTCACACACTATTAAATGACTCAAGCGTTCCCTCAACAAGTGGGTTAGTAATAACCTCTCCAGATCTGATTCCACTTATCCTCAGTTCACCTTAACTTACCTCAGTCTTATCCTTATCTTAATCTCAGTATACAAACCGTTCTTTAATTAGAATGGATGTATTTTACCTCAATGTTTATTTGTGTCGGGTCAAAAGCAACCCTAGCCAATGAGCTATTAACTCCATTGGTTGAATAAACAACTTATCTTAATCTTAGGATTAGGTGATCCTACCGCACCCCATCTTAATGCCTCCTACCTTGGACGGGGAAGTCCTGTAGCTGAGCCGGCAACCGACCCTAGGCAACAAGTCCGAAGACAAGTCCTTAAGCGGAAAACGGATCGATTCAGATACCGACCCCCTTTCCTTAGCATGCATGACCGGAGTCAGTCCCGGGTTCCTCACTCCCCCCTTAAATTCCAGTTAGTGAAAATCTTACAACCATGTGTCAGTTAAACCTTAACGGGTATTAACCAACAGTTACCGATATATAATTCCTCTCCTTAACTCAATAAGTACTAATGTAACACCCCTACCATTAATACACGCTTACTGTCCAATCTCCTTACACGTCAGATACACGCAGCGGATACTTACTTACGTACAATGGGTGATACAATGCCGTTAGTCACCCACGTGACTAACAAGGCTACTACTTCTACATACAACATCGGTCTGATGGACCGGAATCCCGAGTCCTACACTTCCACGACACATACTCCATTCATCAACGAATACTACAAGGTTCCATTCAGTACTTTACTCCTTCGTAAACCATACCATACAAAATACATAACCGAGTTTACTAGGTTCCCAATACAATTACAATGCTTCTTCCAAGTTCGTACATTCTCACTAAGAGGCTACTTACTACACGTTCCTCACACGCTACTTACTTCTAAATACAAGGGTGTGCCTCCGGTCTCTTCCTTGACCATATTTGTTTCGGGTACCTGCACACTAAAAAATGTCCCCCGAAGGGGTCAGCTTTCGCCGAGCATGATAACCGCATACCCGCGTACTAGTGAGGGTACGCCGACCACTTGGTCGAATACATGCAGTTCATTTTCATACAAACATACATGCATACATGCTCTTACAACAATACAATAATACTTACGCAAACATACATATACTATTCATTACATGCAAGGAATACGATATAACCATTCCATACTTACTTACCTTCTTCCGCATGCACATACTTATTACATACACAAAGTACAGTTCTTGTTAGCTTCATTGGTCCACCCGGTTAATCGGGTGGAGATTACTCTTTTACTCGTTACTTCATACATACGCATACATACTCATACATACTTACGGATCCATACTTACTTACTCTTACTCTCAAGTTAAGTCGTCGGGACCTCCGGCCCTGGGGACTACACCGTCCCACCTCCGGGATTTACTTGACTCACCAATCCGGGATGCTACCCATTTAAGGGATTTGGGCCGCGGACCAGTTTAAGAGTCAGGAATTGCAGCCAACCTCTTGTGACTCCGCATCCTCACGCGTGGCCGAAGCTATATCGGACTTGTACTCATTCCAATTTACTCACTTAAGTTAGGAGTTAGATAGTTAGGAATTAGCACAAGTCAACATCCAAGCCACAATAATACAATACACATATACACATACATACGAGGTACAATACATTACACAAGTACAATACGAGGTTCGAATACCATTCATCATCATTCATATATTTCATGAATTATACAAACTAGTGCTCAAGACAATAAATATCAAGCACAACATAAGTCAAGCACAGGTAAGTGCAATATAGTCCGATTCATGCATTTATCTTATTTAGGTGGTCAAATAAGCACACAAATCGGGGTAACCAGATTAGGATACAGGGCATGAAGAAATCATACCGTTCACCGTCGTACTTGTATCCCAACGTTTCCTCCGGTGTTCACAAATCAAATCCTATGATATGCATACACCGAGTAATTAATCTAACTATTATTAACCAAACTTGATTACTCTTTCGTTTCCCAACTCATACTTACTATACCTTTACAATTATTATACTTACATATGGTTTACTTACTCTTATTATTTTTTTAAAACTTGTTTATACTCCTAATGACCTTTAAACATTCTTAATTATGTCCTAATTACCTTATACTATCATTACCATTCTCTTCCTTACCTTATTACCCATTTAATACACTTATTTTCACACTTTTAGGTTGGTCCGGGACCTTGTCCAGGTCTTAAGTCCCGGACCACCTCGTTACCAAACTCTCGGCCATTTTAAACACCCTGGTCCGGGTCCTTATACTGGGAGTAAGTCCCGGACCAGAACCAACTCTCGAACTGTTTTCTATATATGGTCCGGGAGTTGTACAAGGGACCAAGTCCCGGACCCAAATTCCAGTGAAATCTCGGCCCTTTTTAGCATGGTCCGGGAGCTTGTATGGGGACCAAGTCCCGGACCCAAGTTGCAGTGGAGTCTCGA
Organism: Limonium bicolor; assembly: GCA_023374045.1. NCBI lineage: Eukaryota > Viridiplantae > Streptophyta > Magnoliopsida > Caryophyllales > Plumbaginaceae > Limonium > Limonium bicolor. Next base: position 84,396,236 of record CM041782.1, read on the forward strand.
ATGAATTTTTGACACGGTCCGGGACTTCCTACATAAGTTAGGTCCCGGACCCTGCTACGAAATTGACAGATTTTCAGTTTTCTCTCTCTGTTACAACCCCAAACTTGCCTAATTAATTCCCCATTGTTCCTACACTTAATCCCACATATTTTAGCACCTAATTAGTCACCTAGACATGCTTAAATCCATTACTAATCTGTTACACCCTTTTATACTAATTCACTCACTCCCAAGGTCAAGTACATAAATCCTCCTAGTTTCTCCAATGCCATTCAACAATTTTTTTTTTGCTACAGATTTTATATCCTTTCATTCTCTTACCACAACTGCTACTCCATAGTCATTAAACACCTCTACTAACTCCAATACACACCTTGGTTTTCCCATTCACCAAAATCTTTTCTCTCATTCTACTGGTAACTTACCACTTCCTCTGTCAATTTATTTTCATCTGTTGCAGAGCTCGAGCTGCTGCTGCTTCTGTTTCTTTCTTTTCTTTCTTTCACAAATGTTATCAGCTCCTAAGCAAGATAGTTTCCTCTCTAAATTTTGACATGGTGTCCCCTAAAACTTAAGGTTTTCACACATTCATTTGCTCACACATGAAAACTCATTCAACCTGCATCAGTTTATATATGTATATGCATTCAGATGCAAACTCACGTTTACAGCAGCTCATTATTTGTTTCTTTGACAGATTCTTACTTACTAATACTATCAATACCATTATACTCATTCCATTTCTATGGTTGCAGCAGTTTCACATTTGCTGAGACAGTGTATAAATTCTTGCATACATGTTTATACAGTTCTTGTACAGAGACGTTAGTTACCTTGTTCTGGTTTTCTTTTTCTTTTCTCTTCTTCTTGCTTTGCTCCCTTTCCTTCTCTGTTTGTTTTCTTGTTTTACTCAGACCAAACTTGGCTCAAGATAGTTGGGCAGTAGTAATGCCAAACCGGCTAGAGAAATGGAAAAATGGAAGTTCACGTGGGTTTGGTTTTTGCATCAGAGAATGAAACCGATGTAAACAAAGAAAGGTTTAGCTCTTTGCTTTACCTTAGAACTTATATGGAAAGAAATGAAGCTTCAACCGGTGCTGTCCAGCCTTCAAACGCTCACACCCAGGAATTTAAAGTTGCTTGTTTTAAATTTTTGGAAGGTGGAGATTGTTCTCCTTGAAGAGAGGATTCCAACGGTATATTTTTTGTAGCTTTTGGTGGAGGTTTGAATGGTTAACAATGGAGGAGAAGTGGGCTGTCTGCTAGGTCTTTCAAAATCGCCATTGGAAGAAAAAGAAATGCAGAAGAGAGTGGTCTGTTGCAGAGGACAATCGTGGAGTCAGGGATAGAGTAAGGTACTGTTGCTTCCTTTTTGGTTTTGTTTATTTGCTTGTCTCATAGTACATAATAGATAATTAAAAGAAATGTGAGGGAGGAAGAAGAAAAATGAGAGAGAGGAGGGAAAACGTGAGAAAGAGGGGGAGTAGGAGAGAGAGGACTCACTTTTCCTTTTTTACTTATTTTGTTTGTCTTTTAGCAAATGAGAGGAGAATTAATAAAGTGAGAGGGAGGGGGCAAATCGGTTACCCACACACACACTCACAGATTTTTGCTTTTTATTTGCAAAAGTGGACACATAAGTTTTGCTTTATTACAGTTTACACCCCACAACTTCTCGTTTTTACAGTTTCCACTAACCGGAACCCGTTTTCCGGAATTTCTCGTTTATTTATTTTATTGACTATTAAGCTTCCATAAATGCTTAATAATTGTTATTTAATGATTTATAATTTTTACGGGTCCGTTTGACCACTTAAAGTCACGTTTTCGGGGTTTCTCGAAAAACGTGCGTTAAAGCTCTATTAGCGTTTTAATATATTATTGGATCCGTTTTCTTCGGGAGTTGTTCCCGTATATTATTTAGGTCTTATTAAACCTTCAGAATCCATATAATACTCTAACCGAGGTCTCATACCTCCTATGGTTATTTAACGCTTATTTAGCGTTTTCCGCTTTTTAAGCGTTTATTTATTTCTTTTGGATTTATTGTTCCTTACTAGTATTAATTGGGTACCATTAGGCCCTTAAGTACATATGAGATTAATTTTAATCCCTATATTTAAGTTCGGGGTATTTCAATCTACCCCCCTTAGGAACTTTGTCCTCAAAGTTGTTCGAGGTTATAGGTTTACAATGCTTACTCATTCTTATGTGTCTAATACCAAAGCCAATACCTTCTTCCTCTTACAATCCCAAATCCGTTACTCAAGGTTCCTACATACTATACCATACCATGCCGTACTAATGCACAATAATCACTCCAATCCACATTACTACCGACCATCCGGTTCCTCATTACCAATTTATACATACATACAATGCAAGGCTATTCCCAAAGCAATGCAATACACATTACAATCCCGCAGGCACTCAGGTCATCTCGACGCAGGACTCCTCTACGTCCCGCTGCCCTTGGAATGATACAACATGCTACACTACTACCTTCTCCGGTATATGCTTCCAGCAAATCCTCATTCTCCATACTAAGGGAAATTCTTTCACTACTACCAATTAAAAATTTTCTAAAACACACAACTCCATATTCCAATTTATATTCATTACTTCTATCCTATGTGTGATTCTTATGACCACTTGAGGGGAGCTTCAAGAATCATTCGACCCTGATGTGATCAGCATCAGTGTTGAACTATCTTTCCACCCCAATTTGTGTTCGGTTTCCCTTGATCTGATCAGGATCAAGTTCGACTTCCCACGTCAGGTTCAACCAAACAAATAATTTAATTGTTTTCATTTTCTATCTTTTTATTCTTTCTAGTCGTGATTACAAATTCATACATCTCCCAAGGATGGAATCAATCCATCAATCATCCTCACTCTACTTCCCAAATGCTTTACTCCATGGTTCAATCCTAATGCTCATTTCACCCCCCTTCACTACTTCCATCCATTACTCACCATCATCTCCAATATTCTAACTAAGGAATACTACACTCATAAGATTTAGTTGGCTTCGATTGTTTCAAATATTTTACTTACGATTCCACTACTCATAAACTTCATTCATCTACTATCCTCATTCATTTCGTACTACTTCTTCAAAGGTTACAATACTTGTGGAGCTCCGTCCACTACTCATTACTTTTCTTTTACTAATACTCTTACATGGTGTTACAAGATGGGTATATTCCTCCTATGGTATTTGCATCTCTAATGCCTAGTTACCATAATTACAATATGAATGAGTACTTATGTTTATTTAACATAGTATCAATCATCAGTTTGGTTCTCATTTGTGCTATGCACATTATGGTTTATGTGTTTTATTCACAAAACTTACATTAAGCGGTTTTCGCTCTACCCCCCTTAAAAGGGATTACGCCCACGTAATCTACCATATGTTATTATTATTAAACATTGGTTTAATCAGTTTGGGCAAACTGAAGCGTTTAGCTTCACTACGGTATACTATAGAATATGCTCTGGTCAAAGGGTCTTAACCATACCAACGGTTTAGTCTTTGCACCAAGAGTTCTTATATGAGTTTATTTAACTCATCGTTAATTCAGTTCTAGCCTATCAGGCCTCAAGGCATTAATAGCCATTGTATTATACTCACTAGGTATATTGTCTCCTAGCTAGGGCCCACTAGCTTCTGCTGCGCGACCCTGATAGCTTGGGTTACTTACCCTTCGTGTTATCATTAATGTGCTATACATCACCTTCTTATCCATCTATTATGGGAATAAGGTTTACTACACAAATGCGGTATTCTTTTACCGTGCTTGAACTCAACGAGTTTAGATTTATAACCAGCTCTCTGGTAATCTACTGCACATGCTATTTATGCTTCCACGATTATTCATTAAGCTCCTCCGACTTATTGTCGGGCGAGGTTAAGTCACTACTTAGTTGTAGTACTTCCTCTGTTGTCAATAGCTTCTGAATTATACCAGTTCTCTGGTTCAGTACAAGTGTTCTTTACTTGTATGACCTTGCATTTTCTATGCGTTGGTCCTAGTGACTTCTTAAGTCTCCTTTCACCTTTTTTCCATTGGAATTCACATCTGTGATTGTTAGTGTGTTTCGCACTCTTCGTGCTTCTTTGGCCTTAGGCCGCACGGTTTGTTGCTAAGCCTGCTTGACTGGCTTATGCCATGTTTGTGGTGAAAGGAAAGATTTACTACGGTTTACATTCTTCATATCCCTAGCCATCTCATTAGATCATTAGCTGAACAAGTGCAATGCCAAAACACTCAGTCATACAGAGTGCAGAGGCGTAAACGCTTGACAGTAAGTCACTTATGTGATAGGAAAGAATATTTCTGCCTGTCATTTCGTACTTATACTCCGTGTCATTATCTGCTACTTCCTCATATCGGTCGCTTGTTGCGCACCGTATTCTTACTCATTATACAACATCGTTTTTACTGTTTCTGTTACTGTGATAGTTTCTCTTTACTCATTGCCATTGTCATTGCACCATTCCCTTATGGTATGAATACCCTGGGGTTTCCAATGTTCGTGTGTATGACGGTTGTCGTAGCATACCACAATATTAATATCTTCCCAATGTGGAGATGTTCTTCCATTTTAGGTTTCATGTGTAGGTTAGCTTACCTCACATTCCATCATCATTCATGATACGGCTTACCAAGTATCTTGGTTGACCAAGGGTGAGATAACTCATCGGGTTATAAGCTCTCTTGAGCGTTAGTCATTCGTGATGTTCAATGTGTGTTCACATTAATTGCTTTGATAATTATTGCCTTTCGGTGCTGAGCATTGGTTTAGGCTCTGGCTGTGTAGTTTTGCTTGTATATATATTACCAGGACATCCCACGAAACTTCAAGGGTTTTCTGGTCCCGTTCTCCAATTGAAGGGTACTCTGTCACTGATAAATGAGAGTTCTTGTTGAGGGGTTTGTCTCCACTCATAGGTCTAATGACAAGGTTGCTATGTTGGTGTTTACACAATGGTCCACCAGGTGTTTGGGTGCTTATGGAGTATGCTTACTCCTTTTTGTCGTAATGGTTTGGAAATCTCATTTCCTTATTCCATCACCCCTTGGCAATATCTATTGTGTGGTCTATTGTTATAGTAAATGGAAGCCTTTTCTAAGGGTTCACATCATCACCGCATTAGGGGTCTTTGGTTAACGAGGGGTACCTTCCCTTGGGTTTCCCGTAGTGTTCAAGTGTGGACTAGGCCAATGTTGGCATTATCATGACTCTTATGCCTCTGTGCTACCATTGCTACAGAAGGCATGGCGGTAATTAAGAACTCCGTCCACTGTATACTAGGCTGATGCCCTAGTGACAGTGACATTGAGTTGGCCATTACTCCAAGCCACTCAGGATGTTGGGTTTGAATTTAAGGTCCAGTTGTTGATTTCTTGTCGTATGAGGCAATATTTCTTGCAAGTCTTGTTAGTAATGGTGTGGGTTTTGCAACCGTTTAAGGTTACACAACGCATCAGGTTTATGGCTTTAGAGCCATATTGCTGCAAGCTATGCTCTTTGCAAGCTGCTTATACACGTTTCCACTCCATGTATACCGTCATAGGTTGGAGGTATTATTGGCTCCATGGTAAGTCGTGGCATCACGCTTCCGTTCATAGGAGACCCTTTAGGCAATCTGGTGTTAATAGGTGCCTCTCAGTATTTAGGGCATTCCCTGTCAAGTGAAATCCCTTCGGTGTCCTAACCGAGTGTTCGTTTTAGCTCCCGTGCTCATATCATTACGCTTGTTCAACTGTTGTTAACGCAGACACCCTTCAAGGATCGCTCCTGGGTGTTGGTAGTGTGCCGTTACGTCCGGCTAATGTTTATAACGTGTGTTGTCCTCTAAACCGTCTTATGGTATTGTACTTGAGTCGTCCCCTTTTTGGGTTATAACGTCTCCCGTTCTCGGGTAGACTGTTTACACTTGCTCCTAGTGCTTGAGTCTAGGGTTATATATCCTCTCCGATGATGGATTGTGCTTCGTAGTAATCTTGTGATTGCTCTTGGGAGTTCCGTCCCGTTTGCTGAGCATTGTGGTGTTCACGTTAGGCAACTGCCTTACTGTGTTTAGGCTGGGTATATCTTCCAGCTATCGCGTATTTGTTTGGTGTCCTCGAGACATGTCCAATGTCTATATTTACTGGTCTGTGCTTTTTGCTCTCCCAGTCTTCATTCCTTATCTTCAGATGGATTCTCTGAGTTCCTTATACTTGTTCCTTAACTGAGTTTCCTTCTCCTTGATTGTCGGTGGTGTCCAGTTGTTCTGGTTTGAACTTACTGATGGTCCGTAGAACGGAGTCGACTACTTCCCGTGTGTCGTACACTACATGTGTACATACGTGGGGTACCATGTTGATACGTTGCCACTTACCCAACTATATGTCGGGCCCGCAAGCTCCTTCGGAGTGCGGTTGTCCCACATCCCGTAACGGGTACACTCGTAGTGTTTGTCACACGCCTAGGTGAAGTATTCTGTTGCCAACTCCTCTTGTATCATTCTATGATACTCACCATAATCATGTCGGTTCGGTTTTAAAATCCAAGGTTTATAAAAGAAGGTTATGGTTTGAAAGGAAAATTTTGGGTTTTTAAAACAATGGTTCGGTGTTAAAAGAAATCTCTCATGGCATAGCCATGTTTGAGGTCTTGACCAAGTCTAGCTTCTCGCTGACTGGTATTTCTAAATACAGTGGTCGGGCCGTTAGGCCTTTCCAAGGTTCCATTCCTTCAGTTTTAGGATGTTTATTCCTGTGGTTGTTTCGTTACGGTCACCGTACATTACTATGTACTTGTGACGTGTTAGTGTTCCTTTACATATCTCTGTCTTTACTGCACTTGCCTTGGCAAGTGCGTGGTATCGGTGGTTTTGGTTAATCCTATACCATCTTGGTATGGTTTCTACTTGTATTTGATAGTCTTGTTAACCTTTCCCTTGATCTTATTGATCTACAATTGGTATACTCGCCCCTTTAGGTAGCTTCTTGGTGGTCTAGACGTGGCTGTCGTAGATCTGGGTATTTCTCCATTCCGTGGAGATTCCCGTTTCATTTGGTTTATTGTCGTTCCTTGTGGCTCGCCCCCACACATCCGAGGTGGTTACTGAGCCTTCCTTTTTAGGCACTACTCTCGTAGTCCTATTGGGTTATATCGCATGGTTGTTCTTGTAGTTGTCTGAGCTATATGTCCAGGTACTGCGACCTTAATGGCGTCGTAGTTTTGGAGTTAACCGCTTTCGACTATGTCCTTAGTCAGCTAGCATACCGTTGGTGGTATTATTCAAGTATTACTATCCGTAGACCTGTGTCTCGGGTCCCGTTGCTGCTCCCTTTCTCATTCCATTGCACGGTTAGTGCTTCTGTCCTGCTGTTGGTTGACCAGCTAGGTTTCGCGACTGCTAAGCACGTCGCCCCATGCTGTTGTAAGTTGCAGCCTCCTCGTGGTTGGAGTGCTCATTCTACCGCTATTAAGTGCGGGTGTTGTGGTTCAACCGGGGACTATCTCCGGGACTTCCAGTTCTTGGAATCTACTACATGTCGGTTCTTGTTTACCGTGTGATTGCTTCACAACTGCCAGATCGGGTTTTCCCGAGTGTGAGAGGGCTTTTCCTCTCTCTGGCGTCCTTTCCCAAGTTATATAATAGGGTATGTGGAGGGCGGGTCTGGTATTGTAGGTATCCGGTACTCACCGGTAGTTCCTAACTAGCATATCTCTAATGCTAACACTCAGCCCTTAGCCCTAAGCTTCTAATTCCTAACTCGGTATTCCTAAACTCTTTCCAGTCATCAGAGCGATACTTCGCTCTGATACCACTTTTTGTAACACCCCTACCATTAATACACGCTTACTGTCCAATCTCCTTACACGTCAGATACACGCAGCGGATACTTACTTACGTACAATGGGTGATACAATGCCGTTAGTCACCCACGTGACTAAAGGCTACTACTTCTACATAAACATCGGTCTGATGACCGGAATCCCGAGTCCTACACTTCCACGACACATACTCCATTCATCAACGAATACTACAAGGTTCCATTCAGTACTTTACTCCTTCGTAAACCATACCATACAAAATACATAACCGAGTTTACTAGGTTCCCAATACAATTACAATGCTTCTTCCAAGTTCGTACATTCTCACTAAGAGGCTACTTACTACCCGTTCCTCACACGATACTTACTTCTAAATACAAGGGTGTGCCTCCGGTCTCTTCCTTGACCATATTCGTTTCGGGTACCTGCACACTAAAAAAAATGTCCCCCGAAGGGGTCAGCTTTCGCCGAGCATGATAACCGCATACCCGCGTACTAGTGGGGTACGCCGACCACTTGGTCGAATACATGCAGTTCATTTTCATACAAACATACATGCATACATGCTCTTACACACAATACAATAATACTTACGCAAACATACATACATACTATTCATTACATGCAAGGAATACGATATAACCATTCATACTTACTTACCTTCTTCCGCATGCACATACTTATTACATACACAAGTACAGTTCTTGTTAGCTTCATTGGTCCACCCGGGTTAATCGGGTGGAGATTACTCTTTTACTCGTTACTTCATACATACGCATACATACTCATACATACTTACGGATCCACTACTTACTCTTACTCTTACTCAAGTTAAGTCGTCGGGACCTCCGGCCCTGGGGACTACACCGTCCCACCTCCGGGATTTACTTGACTCACCAATCCGGGATGCTACCCATTTAAGGGATTTGGGCCGCGGACCAGTTTAAGAGTCAGGAATTGCAGCCAACCTCTTGTGACTCCGCATCCTCACGCGTGGCCGAAGCTATATCGGACTTGTACTCATTCCAATTTACTCACTTAAGTTAGGAGTTAGATAGTTAGGAATTAGCACAAGTCAACATCCAAGCCACAATAATACAATACACATATACACATACATACGAGTACAATACATTACACAAGTACAATACGAGGTTCGAATACCATTCATCATCATTCATATATTTCATGAATTATACAAACTAGTGCTCAAGACAATAAATATCAAGCACAACATAAGTCAAGCACAGGTAAGTGCAATATAGTCCGATTCATGCATTTATCTTATTTAGGTGGTCAAATAAGCACACAAATCGGGGTAACCAGATTAGGATACAGGGCATGAGAAATCATACCGTTCACCGTCGTACTTGTATCCCAACGTTTCCTCCGGTGTTCACAAATCAAATCCTATGATATGCATACAACCGAGTAATTAATCTAACTATTATTAACCAAACGTGATTACTCTTTCGTTTCCCAACTCATACTTACTATACCTTTACAATTATTATACTTACATATGGTTTACTTACTCTTTATTATTTTTAAAACTTGTTTATACTCCTAATGACCTTTAAACATTCTTAATTATGTCCTAATTACCTTATACTATCATTACCATTCTCTTCCTTACTTATTACCCATTTAATACACTTATTTTCACATTTTAGGTTGGTCCGGGACCTTGTCCAGGTCTTAAGTCCCAGACCACCTCGTTACCAAACTCTCGGCCATTTTAAACACCCTGGTCGGGTCCTTATACTGGGAGTAAGTCCCGGACCAGAACAACTCTCGAACTGTTTTCTATATATGGTCCGGGAGTTGTACAAGGGACCAAGTCCCGGACCCCAATTCCAGTGAAATCTCGGCCCTTTTTTAGCATGGTCCGGGAGCTTGTATGGGGACCAAGTCCCGGACCCAAGTTGCAGTGGAGTCTCGAATGAATTTTTGACACGGTCCGGGACTTCCTACATAAGTTAGGTCCCGGACCCTGCTACGAAATTGACAGATTTTCAGTTTTCTCTCTCTGTTACAACCCCAAACTTGCCTAATTAATTCCCCATTGTTCCTACACTTAATCCCACATATTTTAGCACCTAATTAGTCACCTAGACATGCTTAAATCCATTACTAATCTGTTACACCCTTTTATACTAATTCACTCACTCCCAAGGTCAAGTACATAAATCCTCCTAGTTCTCCAATGCCATTCAACAATTTTTTTTTTTTGCTACAGATTTTATATCCTTTCATTCTCTTACCACAAATGCTACTCCATAGTCATTAAACACCTCTACTAACTCCAATACACACCTTGGTTTTCCATTCACCAAAATCTTTTCTCTCATTCTACTGGTAACTTACCACTTCCTCTGTCAATTTATTTTCATCTGTTGCAGAGCTCGAGCTGCTGCTGCTTCTGTTTCTTCTTTTCTTTCTTTCACAAATGTTATCAGCTCCTAAGCAAGATAGTTTCCTCTCTAAATTTTGACATGGTGTCCCCTAAAACTTAAGGTTTTCACACATTCATTTGCTCACACATGAAAACTCATTCAACCTGCATCAGTTTATATATGTATATGCATTCAGATGCAAACTCACGTTTACAGCAGCTCATTATTTGTTTCTTTGACAGATTCTTACTTACTAATACTATCAATACCATTATACTCATTCCATTTCTATGGTTGCAGCAGTTTCACATTTGCTGAGACAGTGTATAAATTCTTGCATACATGTTTATACAGTTCTTGTACAGAGACGTTAGTTACCTTGTTCTGGTTTTCTTTTTCTTTTCTCTTCTTTGCTTTGCTCCCTTTCCTTCTCTGTTTGTTTTCTTGTTTTACTCAGACCAAACTTGGCTCAAGATAGTTGGGCAGTAGTAATGCCAAACCGGCTAGAGAAATGGAAAATGGAAGTTCACGTGGGTTTGGTTTTTGCATCAGAGAATGAAACCGATGTAAACAAAGAAAGGTTTAGCTCTTTGCTTTACCTTAGAACTTATATGGAAAGAAATGAAGCTTCAACCGGTGCTGTCCAGCCTTCAAACGCTCACACCCAGGAATTTAAAGTTGCTTGTTTTAAATTTTTGGAAGGTGGAGATTGTTCTCCTGAAGAGAGGATTCCAACGGTATATTTTTTGTAGCTTTTGGTGGAGGTTTGAATGGTTAACAATGGAGGAGAAGTGGGCTGTCTGCTAGGTCTTTCAAAATCGCCATTGGAAGAAAAAGAAATGCAGAAGAGAGTGGTCTGTTGCAGAGGACAATCGTGGAGTCAGGGATAGAGTAAGGTATGTTGCTTCCTTTTTGGTTTTGTTTATTTGCTTGTCTCATAGTACATAATAGATAATTAAAAGAAATGTGAGGGAGGAAGAAGAAAAATGAGAGAGAGAGAGGGGAAAACGTGAGAAAGAGGGGGAGTAGGAGAGAGAGAGACTCACTTTTCCTTTTTATACTTATTTTGTTTGTCTTTTCAAATGAGAGGAGAATTAATAAAGTGAGAGGGAGGGGGCAAATCGGTTACCCACCACACACATCACAGATTTTTGCTTTTTATTTGCAAAAGTGGACACATAAGTTTTGCTTTATTACAGTTTACACCCACAACTTCTCGTTTTTACAGTTTCCACTAACCGGAACCCGTTTTCCGGAATTTCTCGTTTATTTATTTTATTGACTATTAAGCTTCCATAAATGCTTAATAATGTTATTTAATGATTTATAATTTTTACGGGTCCGATTGACCACTTAAAGTCACGTTTTCGGGTTTTCTCGAAAAACGTGCGTTAAAGCTCTATTAGCGTTTTAATATATTATTTGGATCCGTTTTCTTCGGGAGTTGTTCCCGTATATTATTTAGGTCTTATTAAATCTTCAGAATCCATATAATACTCTAACCGAGGTCTCATACCTCCTATGGTTATTTAACGCTTATTTAGCGTTTTCGCTTTTTAAGCGTTTATTTATTTCTTTTGGATTTATTTTCCTTACTAGTATTAATTGGGTACCATTAGGCCCTTAAGTACATATGAGATAATTTTAATCCCTATATTTAAGTTCGGGGTATTTCAACTAAGCTTAGTTAGTAGCAATCTCAAGTCTCATGGGTTAGTGTAAAGAAAACACATTCACACGAGGACAAGTATAACCGGTTGCATGCTTTATCTTGTCTTAGTCATAGCAAATAAACAGATTGCACATAAGCCGAGGGACACCTCGTTAGCAAGCAGGTCACAAGAAAGACTGTACCGTTCACCGTCGGTGGTTGTTTGTTTAATCTTCTTCCGGGTCCCAATTTACAAGTCCTAAAACATTCATTCAATTTAGGTTATTAGTTACTTAACTCATCCCACTTACTTAGCTTGCTAACCACTAGTGTTTACCCATTAAAAATCCCTAAGTCCTAATAGTTTAATCTTAACCTCAAAAGCCTGAAATCCCCGAACTTAAATAAAGGGATTAAAATTAATCTAATACGTATTTAAGGCCTAATGACGCCTAAGTAATATTGGTAAGAAAAAATAAATCCAAAAGAAATAAAGAAACGCTTAAAAGCGTAAACGCTAAATAAGTGTTAAACAACCATAGGAGGTATGAGACCTCGGTTAGCGTAATATAAGGATTCTAAAGGCTTAATTGAGTCTAAATAAATATTAGGGAACAAATCCCGAAGAAATGGATCCTCAAAATGGATTAAAAACACTAATGAACATTAAAGCGCGTTTTCGAGGTAACCGGGAAAAGTGACTTTAAGCGGGTCAAATAGACTCGTAACAATTTTGGTCAACTAAATAGTCATTAATAAATATTAGTGAAGCTTTAGAGCCAATAAAATCAATAAAACGAGAAATAGTAAAAACTGTCAAAACGGGAAGTTGTGGGGTAGTAGAACATAATAACCCAAATTAGTGTGTCCAATATTGTAAATAAAGTTTTACAAACCCACATGGGCTGTGTGTGTGTCCGATTTTGAGCCCCACTCACACCCCTTAATTCCCTTCTCATGAGCAAAGGACAAAAACAAATAAAATCAAAAAGTAACTACTTTACTCACTCACCACTCTCTCTCCTCTATTCTACTCTCTCACTCACGTACACACTCACCTTCCTCCTCTCTATTTCTTCCTCCTTCAGCCGACAGCAATGGAGAAATGAGAGAACTCACACCATACTCCACTTCTCTCCTTTGTACTCCCTTGAATCTCCTCCAAAAATTATAAAAATTACACCATTGTCTTCCTCTCATCAAGAGGAACACTTCCCTCTTTTCAAAATCCGAAAAGGACAACTTTCATCTCCATGGGTATGGAGCATTTGGAGCTTCAAGACTACCACTAGAACCAACCTTCTTCTCCTTGTCATTTTGAGGTAAAAAAATGTTCTTGAAAGCTTACCTTTTCCAGTCTTGTGGGCAAAACGAAATTTAGACTAAACTCTTGTTGGTTCTTTTTACTCTAGCCGATTTTGGCTCTCTTGGAGGGTGAGAAATATTGTTCTTGAGCTTTCCAAGCATTACCTACAACCTTGCAAGGTAATGAAGTTTCTAAACCCTAAAAACATTAAAAACTTTAAAGGTTGAAAAGGGTTAGTAGTTTAACTGCACTTGTTTTGTGTGTATGGGGTGATGGGAATGGAGTTTGGCAACTCCATTCCCCCTGTGACCGATTGTGCAAGAAAGAGAGAAGAGGAGAAGTGGAAAAAAGGAATGAAGGAATTGTAAGCTCAAGGTAAGAGCTCTCTCCTAGGTTAAGATTCAATGCATTAGGGTAATGGGAGTGGGTAACCAATTTAAAGAACCCAAAACATTGTATTAGTATTGTAGTTGTAGAAGTTTGAGTAATTGTGAGCTTGTATTTGGATTGTATGCCTTAGAGCCAAGTATTGTGTAATTGTATTGACATTGCTGTTTGATGGAAGTATTGGAGTATTGGTATTGACTTGAGTGCTGGTAGGACCCTTGTATGGGTGTGGCTAGATTAGGAATGAATTTGATGAAGAGTGTGTATGTGGAGAAGTAAGAAAAGTAGGTGAGCTATGGTGAAATTTTGGTAGGAACTATATTTAAGAATGACTTGGTGAATGGGAGAACCAAGGTGTATATTGGACTGAGTAGGTATGTTTAGTAGTACTGAAGTGGTAGTAGTAGTATAAGAAATAAGAAGTGTAAAATCTGTAGCAAAGTGTATCAAAATGCATTGGAGAAGTTAGGAAAATTAATGTGCAAGAATTGGTAAAAAGAGTGTTGGACTTGGGTATAGATATTGTAGTTGCTTGGAAATGAATTGGAATGGTAAGATGGTATTAGGAGAGGGAACTAGGCATGGAGGAAATAAGAACCCAAAATCTGTAGCAAAAACCACTTGGAGAAATAATGTAAGTGCTGGAATGAAAATGTGGAGAATTAGTGTGTGAATTAGTATGAAACGGAGTAATAATGAATTGGTAATGGATTTGAGCATGTTTAGAAGTTTAATTAGGTGCTTAACATGTGGGATTAAGTGTAGGAACATGTGAGAATTGTTTAGGCAAAGTATGGAATGTAACAGATTTTGAAAACTTAAAATCTGTAGAAAATTTAGCAGGGTCCGGGACTTAAGTCCAGAACTAAGTCCCGGACCAGCATATTAAAACAGGCCGAGAGTTGATAACAGAGGGTGGTCCGGGACTTAAGTCCCATACAAGGACCCGGACCACCCCATCAAAATAGGCCGAGAGTTTCAATAAGTATGGGTCCGGGACTTGACTTATGTGCAAGGACCCGGACCAAATTAAAATTCCGTTCGAGAGATTTCAAAGCCTTGGTCCGGGACTTACCTTATGTATAAGGTCTCGGACCATAATTGAAAACAGGCCGAGGAGTATGACCACATGTTGGTCCGGGACTTAAGACCCGGACGAGGTCCCGGACCAACCAAAAATTGTAAAATTAAGCTTATTAAATGGGTTTTAAGATGAGGTAATGAATGGTAAAGATAGTATAAGATAATTAGTACTTAATTAATGATGTTTAAAGGTCATTGAAGGTATAAACAAGTTGGAAAAGTAAGTGAGGAAGTTGTAAGTATATGAACATTAAGTTAACCCGAAACAATGGGACAACGGGGTGGAGTACGGGAGTAGTAGTTGTGTATGTATTGTAATATTTAGTATTGACTAAACCATTTGGCATGTAGCCGGAGGTTCAAGAATAGGACTCGAGGAACAAGTAAGGACTAAGAAACAAGAAGGCACCCGGCAAAGTAAATTCCAGTTAAAAGGTATGATTTCTTCATGCCCTGTATCCTAATCTGGTTACCCCGATTTGTGTGCTTATTTGATCACCTAATAAGATAAATGCATGGATCGGACTATATTGCACTTACTTGTGCTTGTTTACATTGTTCTTGATATTTGTCTTGAACAATAGTTTGTATAATTCATGAAATATATGAATGATGATGAACTGTATTCGAATCTTGTATTGTACTTAAGTATTGTATTGTATTTCGTATGAATGTGTATTGAGCAATGTATTTGTGTATGTGGCTTGAGTGAATGACTTCTACTAATTCCTAACCACCTAACTCCTAACAAAAGTACTAAGTAAATTGGAATGAGTAGAAGTCCGATATAGCTTCGGCCACACGTGAGGATGAGGAGACACAAGAGGTTGGATCCGATTCCTGGTTCTTAAACTGGTCCACGGCCCAAATCCCTTAAATGGGTAGCATCCTGGATTGGTGAACCAAGTAAATCCCGGTGGTGGGACCGAGTAGTTCCCCGGGCCGGAGGTCCCGACGACTTGACTTGAGTAAGTAAGTATGTATGAGTATGAGTATGTATGCGTAAGTACTGTGGAACGAGTAAAAGAGTAATCTCCACCCGATTAACCTGGGTGGACCAATGAAGCTAACAAGTATGGATTATTGTGTATGTATTGTGTAAGTACTATGTATGTATCGTGTATGTGTAGCCCGGAAGAAGGTAAGTAGGAATTTGGTGGACTTGTATTGTCTCCCTTGTGTATGGTACTGTGTGTATGTATGTATGTCTTGTAACATATTGTAATATTGTGTATAAGAGAATGTATGCATGTATGTTGAATGAAATCAATCGCATGTATTCGACCAAGTGGTCGCTGTACCCTCACTAGTACGCGGGGTATGCGGTTATCATGCTCAGCGAAAGCTGACCCCCTCGGGGGAACGTTTTTAGTGTGCAGGTACCCGAAGAGTATATGGTCAAGGCACGAGACCGGTGACTACATTTGGATAGCTAGTAGTAGAATGTAGAGGTGTACTAAGTAGCACACCCCCCTACACCTAGGGAGCAAGTAGTTTGTGAGGAATGGGTAGTAGTTAGACTCTTAATGAGCATGTATGGAATTGAAAGGGGTATTCTACTTGTAAAAGGATCTTAGTAACTCGGTATATTAACATTTATTGAACTTATGGAGTTTGTATTGAATGGGAAGTTGTAATACATAATTGGTAATTGTAGTGAAGCTTGTATTTGTGTAGCACTCGGATATTCCGGTCCATTAGACCGATGCTGTATGTAGAAGTAGTAGCCTTGTTAGTCACGTGGGTGACTAACGGCATTGTATCACCCACTGTATGTAAGTAAGTATCCGCTGCGTGACTCAGAAGCACGAGGAGATTGGACGGTAATGATTGTATTAATGGTAGGGGTGTGTTACAAAAAGTGGTATCAGAGCGAAGTATCGCTCTGATGACTGGAAATTACGAGTTTAGGAATACCGAGTTAGGAATTAGAAGCTTAGGGCTAAGGGCTGAGTGTTAGCATTAGAGATATGCTAGTTAGGGAACTACCGGTGAGTACCGGATACCTACAATACCAGACCCGCCCTCCACAAACCCACTGTATAATTTGGGAGAGAACGCCAGAGAGAGGGAAAGTCCTCTCATACTCGGGAAAACCCGATCTGGCAGTTACGAAATCACAGTACGGTAAACATGAACCGACATGTAGTAGATTCCAAGAACTGGAAGTCCCTGAGATGGATCCCGGTTGAACGACAATGCCGCACTTAATAGCGGTGGAATAAGCGCTCCAACCACAAGAAGGCTACAACTTACAACAGTGTGGGCGACATGCTTAGCAGTCGCAGAACCTAGCTAAACAACCAGCAGCAGGAAAAGAAGCACTAACCGTGCAACGAAATGGAAAAGGAGCAGTAACGGAACCCGAGACACAAGTCTACGGGATAGTAATACTTGAATAATACCACCAACGGTATGCTAGCTGACTAAGGACATAGTCGGAAGCGGTTAACCCCAGACTACGACGCCATTAAGGTTGCAATACCTGGCCAACATAGCTCAGACAACTACAAGAACAACCATGAGATGTAATCCAATAGGACTACAAGAGTAGTGCCTAAACAAGGAAGGCTCAGTAACCACCACAGATGTGTGGGAACGAGCCACAAGGAACGACACTAAACCAAATAGAGTGGGAATCTCCAAGAATTGGAGAAGTACCTAGATCTACGACAACCATGTCTAGACCACCAAGAAGCTACCTAAGGGATCGAGTATACCAATTATAGATCAATAAGATCGAGGGAAGAGTCAACGAGATTAGCAAATACGAGTGGAAACCATACCGTGATCGGTATAGGATTACTCAAAAACCACCAGACCACGCACTTGCCACGGCAAGTGCAGTAGTAAGAACATGAATATGTGAAGGAACACTAACACGTCACAAGTACATAGTAATGTACGGTGACCGTAATAAAACAACTACAGGATCATACGCCCTAACAACTAGAAGTATGGAACCTTGGGAAGGTTAACGGCCCGACCACTGTACTTAGTACATACCAGTCAGCGAGAAACTAGACTTGGTCAAGACCTCAAACATGGCTATGCCATGAGAGACTGCTTTTAACACCGAATCAAAACCACAACCTGTCTTTGAACATTGGATCTTAAAAACCGAACCAACATAATATGGTGAGTATCATAGAATGATACAAGAGGAGTTGCAATAGAATACTTCACCTAGGCGTGTGACGAACACTATGAGTGTACCCGAATATGGATGTGGGACGACCGCACTCCGAAGGAGCTTGTGGGCCTGACAAGTAGTCGGGTAAGTGGTAACGTATCAACAAGGTACCCCACGTATGTATACATGTAGTGTGCGACACACGGGAAGTAGTCAACTCCGTTCTACGGACCATCAGTAAGTTCAACTCAGGACAGTTGGACACCCCAGACGATCAAGCATAAAGGAACTCAAAGAATCCATCTGAAGATAAGGAATAAGAACTAGAAAGTGCAAGAGCACAGACTAGTAAGTATAGACATTGGACATGTCTCAAGACATCAAGCAAATACATGACAGCTGGAAGGTATACCCAGCCTAAACACAGTAAGGCAATCGCCTAACGTGAGCACCACAATGTTCAATAAGCGGGAAGAGGTTCCCAAGAGCGATCACAAAATACCATGAAATGTAATCCATCTATGAGGAGGATATTAAACCTAGTCTAAACATAAGAGGAAGTATAAACAATCTACCCAGAGGTTGGAGACGTTATAAACTCAAAACGGAATAACTCATACAATACCACAAGGCGGTATAGTAGACACAACATATCGTAAACATTAGCCGGATGTAACGTCATAACTAACAGCACTCAGGAGCAATCTTTGAAGGGTGTCTGAGATAACAACAATGAACAAGCGTCATGATAAAAGCACATGAGCTAGAACGAATATTCGGTTAGGATACCGAAGGAATTCCACTTAACAGGAAATACCCTAAATTACCAGAAGGCCCGAATTTACATCAGAATGCTTGAAGGGGCCTCCTATGAAAGGAAGCGTGATGTCACGACTTACCACGGAGCCCAGCAATACCTCCAACCTATGGGGTATACATGGAGTGGAAACATGTATAAAAAGCTTGCAAAGAGCATAGCTTGCCAACAATAAGGCTCAGAAGCCGTAAATCAAATACATTATTTAAACGTGAAAGGTTGCAAAACGGCACCATTTGTTAAAAAGACTTGCAAGAGGTATTGCCTCATACGACAAGAAATCAAACTGGACCATCAATTCAAACCCAA
Organism: Limonium bicolor; assembly: GCA_023374045.1. Taxonomy (NCBI): domain Eukaryota; kingdom Viridiplantae; phylum Streptophyta; class Magnoliopsida; order Caryophyllales; family Plumbaginaceae; genus Limonium; species Limonium bicolor. The sequence continues at coordinate 84,415,157 of CM041782.1, forward strand.
CTTTATAAGTGGCTTGGAGTAATGACCAACTCAGTGTCACTGTCACTAGAGCATCAGTCTAGTATACAGTTGACAAGCCGTTAATACCTTCATGCCTTCTGTAGCAATGGTACACACAAGGCATAAGAATCGCGATAATGCCAATATTAGCCTAGTCCCCACTTGGACACTACGAGAAACCCAAAGGAAGGTACCCCTCGTTAGCCAAAGACCACCCATGTGGTGAAGATGTGAACCCTTAGAAAGGCTTCCATCTATATAATAGTAAAGCCTACGCTTATAAATATTGCAAGAGGCGATGAAACAAGGAAAAGACATTCCAAACCATCGTGACTTAAAGGAGTAAGTATACTCCATATGCAGTACATAAGCAGGTACTAACATAGTAACCTTGCTATGAGACGTATGAGCGGCGACAACCCCTCAACAAGAACTTTCACCTATCAGTGATAAAATACTCTTCAATTAGAGAACGGGACCAGAAAACCCCTGAAGTTTCTGGGGATGTCCCGGTGATATGCGTACAAGTGAAACTGCACAGCTAGAGCCTATAACTAATGCTCAGCACTGGAAGACAGTAATGCCAAAAAAATAATCATTGCGAATGCACATTGGATACCACGAATGATTAACGCTCAAGGAGCTTGTAACCCGATAAATTACTCCATCCACTATCAACCAAGATACTTGGTAAATTGTATCATAAATGATGATAGAATGTGAGGTAAGCTAACCTACACATGAAACCTAAGTTGAAATGAAACATCTCCACATTGGGAAATAATTACATTGCTGAGAAGGGCAAGAATGTGACGAAGACAAAAGGTCAAAGCGGTCCACACCTTAGACCCCGGCCCAGACCATCAGCCTCCTTCAGGACCCTGTTCAGGCTCTAATTTGGGCACCAAGTATCAATCGGGTCATCCGGGTCCTAGGCCGCATGACCAGGTCCTATATTCCGGCCCCGCACTCCATGATCGGGTCCCGTATTCTGGCCCCGCACTCCATGATCGGGTCCCGTATTCGGCCCCGCACTCATGATCGGGGCCCTTATTCCAGCCCCGTGCCCCGTGACCAGATCCCGCATCTCACACTTTGGGGAGCGGAAGGCTTTACAAGGAGAGATGTACCAAAATTAAGAAGGTTGCTCTAATAAAGTGATAACACATGTACAAGGATTAAGAGAGAGACTTCACCATAGAAAGTCTATAAATAGAGATAGGGGGCTCATTTGTAAGGGGACACAAGATGAGAGAGAGAGAAAACACTAGAAAGCTCTCTAAAGTTGTAATACCAAGAAGTAAATAAAGATACTGTCTAGAAGTGGATGTAGGCCGGATTATTGGCCGAACCACTATAACTCTTGGTGTCTGTACGTCTGTGAGATTGGAGGGACCAATTATGTATTTTCATTTGGCGCCGTCTGTGGGAATCGAACAGCCGAAAGGTGACCACGATTCAGCCACAAGTTCACGATCATCAGAGTGAGGAAACTCAAAGATACACGCGGAAAGATATGTTCGCATTTCGATCAAAATACAATGGAAATGTCAGATCATCAAAACCCACTAGCAATATTCGAAGTAAATTCTCGCATGAAGTCAAATTCGGAAATCGGAAGAGAGAGAAATAAACGGAGAACAAAATCCTCAAAGTTGAGTAGATCGGGTGAGATAGGCGCGGGCGAGATAGGCGTAAAGCAAACGCGGAAGGAAAACTAATTCGGTCAGCCAAGGCGGAGAAATGGAACTAGATTCGTCGACAGACGGAGAAGTAACCGAAGGAGTTCCTCGGAGTTCTTCGACGAGATTCTACTTTTTGAACTGGTGATTACATTTGGGAGGCAAAGATCGCCTGACGAGATCTCACCGCCTAAAGGACGAGGAGGAGCAGATTGTGAAAAACGCTTCATCCCTGAAAAGCGACGATCGAATCTTCAAAGATCGTTAACTTAGAATCAAGATCAATGTGATAAAAGAAGAGATCAAAAGGGAAAGTTTGATTCGATCTCCATAAAGCAAGAAACTCGAACGAAATAACAAAGACAGATCGATTGATGAAGCTTTGAGGAGATGTTGATTTGGTACCAAGGAAGACGATGGGAATCAAAGCTCGATCAAATGACTGCCGCCTTGTGCCAAACCGATCTGGGAGAATGATCCTCAAAACGGTAGACACAACTCGCTACCGATTCAGATCTTGATTCACATCAAACGCGTGCACTCGTCTGATAATGCTTCAGTAAGCAAGGGAATCAAGAGGAAAAAAGGGAATAAAGGGAGAGCGTAATCGTCGGGGATCAAAAGAGGATCGAAGAGGGAAGATTGCAGATTTCGCACAAGGAATCAGTTCCGAGCCAAATAATTGCCGAGAGATTTCAACGACAAAAATCTGGAAGATTCTCAAATCAGAGCCAGACGGCTTTCTCCATTCTAGTTCGGGCGATCAAAATCTTCAAAGTGTGGTTATCAGCCTCGAACAGGGCGTCAGACTTTCAGATCCAGAAGCCAAGCAACAATGACGGATGCTCCTTGAAGGAAGGAAATTGAGCAAATTGAAAAATAATCGAAAACTATCTCTATCTTTTCCACTACTATTGATATACCACACATCATCTACATTCTATTCAAGTAACAAGGATTAAAACCATTTTGCTTGCTCTGAGGTTAGGAAAACGATTGGAAGCATACGTACAAAGATCAAAGAAATGAGCATGCAATCACGGAGATTCCGCAATCGCCAAGCCGGAGGCTAGGCAGGGAAGATTATTAGATATGCAAGCTCAACGACCAAAAGACGACCGGGTAATGCGTCAAGGCAGTTAGGAGATTAAGGAGAAGATTAAGGGATTGCGGCAAAAGAGGATCAAACAGTTAGGGACAATGGGTCTCAAATCGATCGATTATGCACGAAAGAGCAACTGTGCCGGATATTTTGAGGTCAATCATGTTAAGATTTCGGACCAGCCAAGGGAAATCTTCAAAATCCAGAAGAAAAAACAAAGCAACTAAACCGATTCTTGGATACAAACTGTGCTGCATCTCAGTCTTGGCCGCACCGCATCAGCTACTTGACCACATCGACTTCTTCGCCGCAAGAAATTTCTTGGCCGCACCAGTTCTTGGCCGCATCAGCTACTTGACTACATCGACTTCTTCGCCGCAAGAAATTTCTTGGCCGCACCAGTTCTTGGCCGCATCAGCTACTTGACCGCATCGATTTCTTGCCGCAGCAATTTCTTGACCGACCTCTTGGCCACAGCAATTTCTTGACCAACCTCTTGGCCGGAGCAATTTCTTGGCCGCATTCTTTGGTCGGATCTCCATGACCGCATCTCTTTGGCCGACTGGAGGCCGGATGACAACGGCCGGAAGCTCCCCGACCAGAGGTCGGATGACAACGACCGGAAGCAACCATTCGACAACCTCCAAAAGAAGGATACGAGAATTACCAATTTTCGAGGAGAGTCCTGGAGAAACATTTCGAGGGATGTTCACCTGAGCGATCTGAGGAAATGTATCAAAGATCATACAGTCCTCAGACAAATTCAACTACCATCAGGACCGAACATTCCACTCCTCGCCGCACCTCAAGTGAAAGGTCGACGATGTCACCGACTAAGAGCCACGCGGCATTGACAATCGATTAAAATATGAAACAAGCAACCCTCAAACTGAGATAAGTCAATCAATCTCGCAATACTGGCTTATTATCTGTTATGTGTTGAGCATGATTGCCTCGGATTTCCATTGATGTGCTTACTTTTGATTGCCCAAAAATCTTTTCTCTATGTCGGGAATTTAGAATTTGATAAAACATCGGCTGTTTTACTACATGAGCACAGCTTTTGACAAATAACTTTGCTGTTGTTTGACACGCATTAGCTAGTATTATATAGGACAAACATTGTGTTATATTCCTGAATCAATTCAGTGCAATCAAAATCTGTCACTGCTTTGCAAACAACTGAGTATAAAATATATTCTACTATGCATATCTGTTTTAAGGCTCCACATAGCTTGCTAATGGATATTCAGGCCATGAATTTTGACTGAATGTTTGCCTGCGCTTCTTCTAAGTTTCATTTTTAATTATTCCATCTATTTTAAGCATTATTTCATGATTATAGATCAAGGTCTTCATTCCCCTGATTTTTATTATGAAGACAAAGACGATTAAATATGAGTTTATGAACGCTTAAAAGCGTTTCTTGGTCATTAATTTTGATTTTGGTTTCATTCTTCTTATCCATCCATCCTTGCTGTTGCATAAAACAGTTCATGTATTGTCTTGCCCTATAGTGATCATGTCGATTGTCACAAGGTCTGTTACGAGAAAAGAAATCATACCCACCTCATCTCAAGTATCTGTTGTGGCACAAATTGTTGCTGTTTCTATAGCATAGATTTTAGATAAATACTTTGATCTTATAAATCTTCTCGTCTGGTTGAATCTCTAGATAAAATTTTCTTTCAAAAAAAAGGAGTCTTCATTGCTTCTGTTTTTTGCTTCAGAAAGAATCTCGGCTCCTACTATATTTTACTTCTTGAGTCGTGTGTAACAACAAGTTTCAGGTACCTCTGGTTAAGCTGTTATTACTTTGATCTACCTCTGATAAATTTTTGTTTCTGATCAGTCTGAGAAACTGCAGAAATTCCATGAGGAATATGTGCAAAATTATTTTGCTTAATCTGATATGGGATTTCTTCTTGATCCTTGTTCTAATCTATGGATCATTTGTTGCTACTATGGTCAGTATGACAAAAATTGAAACTCTTTGACTATTTATTGTTTCTGAGCTATTAGAATCAACATTTTTGGGCTAAACACCGCTTCCTTGTATTTAGTTTTTCAGATCCTAAAAAGTAATGTGCAGCTCTAAAATTATTTCTGTTTCTATCGCATCAGTAATATCTGCTACATCAGTTTTAAATGTTGCTTCAGACAAACTGAATTGAGCAAGGGTGGTCAGTATACAAAGTAAAACCGTACTTCAATATATTTTCTCTGATTTAAGTACTAATGTTGCTACCGAACAAGAACATGTGTAAAACCAGATTCTATCAACTTTGCTATAGCTCTATGCTTCTGTTTTAATACTGCTTGAATCATTTATTTTACCATCATTCAAGCTGATTATCTTCATGATCTAAATAGGATATGATTCTGCGAGATATATTATCCATACTGTTACAATGGGTGTTAATTACTACAGCATGAGAGAATACTTATGGCTGTTTGGTTTTTGATTATGTTCTCTTAATTAAAAAGTATTTTCATCACTAAAAGCAGTCTTCTACATTTGACACGATTCAAGAAAATGCAAAACTTTCATCATTGATTTCAGTTTATGTTTTCACAAATCTGCCGAAAACAGCCTGAAAGACTCATAGTCCAGCTATCATTTGGTTATTTCACACATATACTACTTCGCTGCTTATTGTACAAATCTGATCTTTAAAAGTTATGATCAGTTCGGGGCTACTATTGTTTTAAAGAACCAATTTCTGCAAATCCTCATGTATCCTGGTTCACTTCTATCTTGGCACAAGCTTGAGATCTTATAACTTTCACTCTTACTTTTCTTAAGGATTCTGATTTAGGAAGGAGCTGGTAGTATACTTGTTTGCAAAATATTTAAAGTGTCTGGTCTCTGGGCTACCCTTTCTTCCTCTGTTTATGATGACCTTGCTATGCTTCAAAGACTTGTAAAATATATTGCTCTACCTTTGCTTTTGATACTGTTGATAATACTTTTCTCAACAAGTTTCTCTTTTCATATACAAGTATTCCGCTACTACATTTTAGAGGGAAAGTCCTAAAATCTGCTAAAAGAACAACGTATGATTAGAGCTATTTGAATTTTTCCTGATTTGTTATTATGCGATGCCTGTATAATATGGATTATTCAACATAAAGTTGCATTTGTTTTATGCTTCCTGATCAAAGTTAGCATTGTTGAACCACAAGCTGTCTTAGGATATAACTTGCTATCTGTTTTGATTAGCCCATCACCTGTTACTATGCTTCTGCAAACCAAAAAAAAGCTATAAAAAACTTGCATTCCTACTCATGCTTTGCTATGAAGATTGACACTACTGCTGCAGCAAATCCCATCGCTATTGACCATCCATTTGTTGTTTTTTCAAGCCTTTTCTTGAGCATATTCCAGATTATGCCCCGATTCAGTCTAGTTTCGGAATAAAAAACCATGCATATTTCTATTCTGGCCTTTATTCAAAGTTATAAAAGAACTAACCTAAATAATATGGATGATTCTGCACTCTGTTTAGCTATCTCTTAATTACAGCTCATATAGACTGATTTGAGTAGAGCCTAGTTAGATGTTTTGATACTTTATAATTATGTTTATCACTTAATACATGATGCAATGTGTTTCCTGATATTTAGGTAAAGCCCAAGCGCACAATCTGTTACAGCTCCCTTTTAGAATCTGAGTTTTACAGACCAAATTTTTTCTTTTTCTTTTTTCACTGCTTTAATTACGTTTTGCTCCCACGTTATAATAATCTGATCTCAGATAATCATATTTTTTCTTTCATAAGCCATGTACAACCAGACTGCACCTGCTGCGTCAGAGGGATATTCTCCATAATCTCAAAACATCAAAAGTCATTTTTCAACGGACGCAAGCTCTCGGCAAGAGCACAAAGAAGTAATCAAGACTAAAACGGGCTTGAAAGATGAAAAGCAAGCAACCAGCTCCTATCCAGGACCGGGCGCTGAAATCTAGTCCAGATAAATTAAAGACATCAACGGTCTGGCAACATACTGGTGCAGGACTGGATAAGTTTCTAAAAGTTCACACCACCTTTTTACAAGCTGCGTCAGTATTATTTCTGAAGCAGCCACTTAAAATGTTTCTATTATTTTGGATACCTTCAAAAGTGGTATTTTGTAAAAAAATCTTCAAAGGGTCTACATCATTTCTGCACTATCATACTAATAAGTTTGTAAAGAAAGTGCAGGTACCTTTTTCCAGGGGACTGATCACCCCCTGAGGTAATCAAAGAAAGCACCGGCCAACGAGCCGCAGGCACTTGTGCCTTGAAAGTAAAAGAAAGCACCGGCCAACGAGCCGCAGGCACTTGTGCCTTGAAAGTAAAAGAAAGCACCGGCCAACGAGCCGCAGGCTATCATGCCTTGAAAGTAAAAGAAAGCACCGGCCAACGAGCCGCAGGCTATCATGCCTTGAAAGTAAGCACCGACCAACGAGCCGCAGACTATCATGCCTTGAAAGTAAGCACCGGCCAACGAGCCGCAGCACTTGTGCCTTGAAAAGCAACACTTTGGGTTGAAATGAAACCCGGCCATCGAGCCAACAAAAAAAAAACCCATCTCTGGCCCCATCAGGAGCTCTGGTCGCCTGTAATGGGTGCATTGTTAGGTGTGGGACGCCGCACCATACTTGAATCACAAGTACCATCCTTTGGCTAGCATAAGCAAATTGGGAAAATATATTATTTTTTATTCTCCCTTTAAGGGAATTATCATCCTTTGGCTAGTATAGGCAAAGATTTAATCATCATATTATTTCACCCTTTCAAAAAAGGGAATGGCTCTTATAAAAAGAACCATTGGTCTTCTTTATTAGATCTTATTATGGACTTCTGGACTTCTGGATTTCTGGCATTCTTAAGTATTATATATCAGAACATCAGGGGATCCATCCATCAAGATATTATGGGATCCGTCCATCAAGATATATTATCTCAAAGGGTTTATGTCCCAGCATTACCAATTTGTCAGATTCAGAAGAAAGACACTTATGGGACTTTTGGTTGTACTAATTGAACCAATTTTTTGTAAGTTCATGTTTCTTTGTAAAAACTAAAGAAAAAGAACTTGTGGGACTAGGAGATAGGAGAAAGGAGAAAAAATGTAAATTTCTATCTCTTTTTTGTAAGTTCCACTTTTTGGAGAACCAAAAGTAGAACTTGTGGGACTGATGAGAAGGGCAAGAATGTGACGAAGACAAAAGGTCAAAGCGGTCCACACCTTAGACCCCGGCCCAGACCATCAGCCTCCTTCAGGACCCTGTTCAGGCTCCAATTTGGGCACCAAGTATCAATCCGGGTCATCCGGGTCCTAGGCCGCATGACCAGGTCCTATATTCCGGCCCCGCACTCCATGATCGGGTCCCGTATTCTGGCCCCGCACTCCATGATCGGGTCCCGTATTCCGGCCCCGCACTCCATGATCGGGCCCCTTATTCCGCCCCGTGCCCCGTGACCGGATCCCGCATCTCACACTTTGGGAGCGGAAGGCTTTACAAGGAGAGATGTACCAAAATTAAGAAGGTTGCTCTAATAAAGTGATAACACATGTACAAGGATTAAGAGAGAGACTTCACCATAGAAAGTCTATAAATAGAGATGGGGGGCTCATTTGTAAGGGGACACAAGATGAGAAGAGAGAGAAAACACTAGAAAGCTCTCTAAAGTTGTAATACCAAAGAAGTAAATAAAGATACTGTCTAGAAGTGGATGTAGGCCGGATTATTGGCCGAACCACTATAACTCTTGGTGTTCTGTACGTCTGTGAGATTGGAGGGACCAATTATGTATTTTCAATTGCGGTATGTTACGACAACTGTCATACACACGAACAGAGGAAACCCTCAGTGTTCATGCCATAAGGAAATGGTGCCAATGACAATGGCAATAAGTAAAGAGGAACTACCACAGTAACAGAAACTGTAAAAACAATGTTGTACAATGAGTAGAATACGGTGCGCAACAAGCGACCGCTATGAGGAAGTAGCAGATAATGACACGGAGTATAAGTACGAAATGACAGGCAGAAATATTCCTTCCTATCACATAAGTGACTTACTGTCAAGCGTTTACGCCTCTGCACTCTGTATGACTGAGTGTTTTGGTATTGCACTTGTGCAGCTAATGATCTAATGGGATAGCGAGGGATATAGAAAATGTAAATGGTAGTAACCCTTCTTTTCACCAACGAACGTGGCACAAGCCAATTAAGCAAGCTTAGCAACAAACCGTGCGGCCTAAGGCCAAAGAAGCACGAAGAGTGTGAAACACACTAACAATCATAGATGTGAATTCCAATAGAATAAAAAGGTGAAAGGAGACTTAAGAAAGTCACTAGGACCGACGCATATCATTGCAAGGTCATACAAGTATAGAACACTTGTATTGAACCAGAAGAACTGGTGTAATCCGGAAGCTACTGATAACAGAGGAAGCACTACAGTTAAGCGGTGACTTAACCTCGCCCGACAATAAGTCGGAGGAACTTAGTGAATAATCATGGGAGCACGAATAGTATACATAATAGATTGCCAGAGAGCAGGTTATAAATCTTAAACTCATTAAGTTCAAACAGCGGTGAAAGAATACCACATTGTTAGTAAACCTTATTCCCATAATCACGAAATAAAAAGGGTGATGTATAGCACATTAAGATAACACGGAGGGTGAGTAACCCAAGTTATCAGGGTCGCGCAGTAGAAGCTAGTGGGCCCTAGCTAGGAGATTTAATGTACCTAGTGAGTATAATAAATGGCTGTTAATGCCTTGAAGCAGGTTAGGCTAGAACCGAATTAACTATGAGTTAAATAAACCCATATAGGAATTCTTGATGCAAATACTAAACCATTGGTATGGTTAAGACCCTTTGACCAGAGCATATTATATAGTATACCGTAGTGAAGCTAAGCGCTTCAGATTGCCCAAATTGAGTAAACCAATGTTTAATAATAATACATATGGTAGATTACGTGGGCGTAATCCCTTTTAAGGGGGTAGAGCGAAAACCGCTCAATGTAAGTTTCATAAATAAAACACATAAACTATAATGTGCATAACACAAATAAGAATTGAATTGATGATTGGTACTTATGTTAAATAAACATATGTATCCATCCATATCATAATTGTGGTAATTAGGCACCAGAGATGCAAATACCATAGGATGAATATACCCATCTTGTAACCCTAGTATAGGAGTACTAGTAAGGAAGAGTAATGAGTAGTGGACGGAGCTCCACAAGTATGTAACCCCTAAGAAGTAGTACGAAATGAATGAGAGTAGTAGATGAATGAAGTCTAGGGGTAGTGTATACCTAGGTAAATGTATGGAAGTAGTGAAGGTTGATGAAATGAGCACTTAGGTATTGAACCTCGAAGTAAAGCATTTGGGAAATAGATTGAGAATGACTGATGGACCGAATTCCATCCCTCGGAGATGTATGAAGGACTAGGAAAAGTAAAAAGATAAAACATGAAAATAATTGAATTAATTGCTTGTTTGAAACTGATGTGGGAAGTCGAACTTGATCCTGATCAGATCAAGGGAAACCGGACACAAATTGGGGTGGAAAGATAGTTCGACACTGATGCTGATCACATCAGGGTCGAATGATTCTCGAAGCTCCCCTCAAGTGGTCACAAGAATCACACATAGGATAGAAGTAATGAATATAAAGTGGAACTTGAGTTGGATGCTTTAGAAGATTTCTAATTAGCGGTTAGGAAGGATTTTCCTTAGACTGAGAATGAAGATTGGGTTAGAAGCTTGTATCGGGGAAGATAGTAGTGTAGCATGTTGTATTATTCCAAGGGCAGCGGGACATAGAGGAGTCCTGTGTCGAGATGACCTGAGTGCCTGCGGGATTGTAATGTGTATCGCATTGCTTTGGGGATAGCTCTGCACTGTATGTATGTATAAAGTTTGTAATGAGGAACTGGATGGTTGGTAGTAATGCGGATTGGAGTAATTATTGCACGTTGGTACGACATGGTATGTAGAAACCTTGAGTGATGGATTTGGGAATTAGTAAGGAGGAAGAATGTATGACTCTTGGTACTGGACACGTAAGAATGAGTAAGCATTGTAAACCTATAACCTCGAACAACTTTGAGGACAAAGTTCTTAAGGGGGTAGATTGAAATACCCCGAACTTAAATAAAGGGACTAAAATTAATCTAATACATATTAAAGGGCCTAATGACGCCTAAGTAATATTGGTAAGAAAAAATAAATCCAAAAGAAATAAAGAAACGCTTAAAAAGCGTAAAACGCTAAATAAGAGTTAAACAACCATAGGAGGTATGAGACCTCGGTTAGCGTAATATAAGGATTCTAAAGGCTTAATTGAGTCTAAATAAATATTAGGGAACAAATCCCGAAGAAAACGGATCCTCAAAATGGATTAAAAACACTAATGAACATTAAAGCGCGTTTTTCGAGGTAACCGGGAAAACGTGACTTTAAACGGGTCAAATAGACTCGTAACAATTTTGGTCAACTAAATAGTCATTAATAAATATTAGTGAAGCTTTAGAACCAATAAAATCAATAAAACGAGAAATTAGTAAAAACTGTCAAAAACGGGAAGTTGTGGGGTAGAAACATAAATAACCCAAATTAGTGTGTCCAATATTGTAAATAAAGTTTTACAAACCCATGGGCCACTAGTACAAAAAACGTCTATTTCGGCGCCCCTATTTCGGCGGTTGTAGATAAAACCGCCGACATAGAGGCCCGAGATGTTAACAGTATGTAAAGAAGGGGTCTATTTCGGCGGTTCCTAAATATGAACCGCCGAAATAGGCCCTTTTCAATAATAAAAAAAATTAAATAGACCTATTTCGGCGGTTCCTTACACGAAACCGCCGAAATAGGTTTTTCTATTTTCTTTTTTTTTAAAATTTAATCACCTATTTCGGCGGTTCTTTGTTAGGAACCGCCGAAATAGGTCTATTTAATTTATTTAATAATTAAAAAGGGCCTATTTCGGCGGTTCCTAACAAGGAACCGCCGAAATAGGTCCTTTTAATTAACCCCCCAACCCCGTTTCGAAACAATTACGACATTACGACATTTCATTAGCGCGCCTAATTACCCCTCTCTCCTCTCTGTTCCGCGGCGATTTCGAGCAAACCACCGCCACCACAGCCGTCGACCGCCGCCCTCCTCCTCCCTTGCTGTCGCCGGTGTCGCGCCGTCGGTGTGGTCGTCGGTTGGTGTCGCCAGCCTCATCCGCCACTAACAGAGGTCGAACAGAGGTGAGTGCAACCCTAAAATTTGGGTTCGACTTTGTTTAGTAAATTGTTAATTTGTTGTTAAAATTGATAGATGTTGTCACATTGTGATTGTGGATGATGATATTTATTGTGTGTGTGAAATCTTTGCAAGATTTGGTTGTTAAACTATTAAATTTATGTATGCACACAAGGTGTTCGACGAAATGTCCGAGTGAATTTTTGTGCTGTTTTTTGCCCTTCTTTTAAGTATAGTTAGGTTAGCTTATTTGGGCTAGATTTATTAAGCTTATAAACGTATGAATGAGTGTTATTAATGTGCATCATCAACATGTGTTGACCAACTTTTGAGATTTAGATCATAGAGTGTTATAGGTATTATTATAAAGTTTAATAAACATTTTACGAGATCTAATAAAGATTTCATGTTGGATTGGTAGACATTATTACACCTAGTACTACTTTATTAAAACATAAAAGTTTTTTGATAGTAGATTAATTACATAGGTTTATCCAGACCAAATAAAAAATTATCAAACTATACACAGAATCTTTATAAACTATCACTCGATTGTACTAGACTATATTCTACTATCAAAATTGTAAGAACGTTAAATAGACCAATGACATAAAATAGATTTTTCGTCTATTTTTGTAAGATAGAAGAAGAAAAGTAAAAGTATTCGATTTGGTTTTCCAAACTTCCTTTCTTCAGATTGCTACTCCTGCTTTTTATTAAAATTAAAAGCAAATCTAATTTAGTTTAAAGACGATTAATTATAGGACTAAACGTGACCCTGCTCAATGTACAATGCTTTCTTAAAATTAGAATAGCCATCCAAGTTAATTATTTGGCTACGGCAGAGAAATCCAGACCCAGTGCAAAATGTAGCTGGTGAATTTGAATTTATAAATAGGCCTATTTTTTCCTTATTATTTTTTTGGGCGAGAGGTATGAAATTTAAACCCCAAATAACAAGTCACACCCCGATAACTAATTAATATACAAGAAGTGGGTAACCCTAGAGATTCTCTTAACACGTGAATTTATGTTTCGCTCCCACACAGCTCGAAGTCCCTATTATATTTAAGTTTGATATATATAGATATGTTCACTAAAACAATTCTATAATAACGTCAGCTCCGACAGCCGATACAACCTCACAAAATGTCAAAGTAATCATCTTTCCAAATCTTTATAGTAATACGAAAAATTTAAGGATGTGCAGCACATGAAAGATGTAATGTAAGTGTAGAAAAAGAGTAGAACGTTTCGTAGTGTATAATTGAGTAAGAGCGTGAACAAGCAGTCATAGTAGAAAATATTGTAGTAGGTGAGGTATTAGCCGTTTTAGTAGCGGTTTGAAGTAGAGGTGTGAGAATGTATTTTATATATATATATGAGTATTGTATAGTCGTTAAGTTTAATATAAAATTATTCTAATTGATCTGAATGTTGTTCAATCTTATGCGTTGCCTCTGTAGAGATTGGTGTTGCTACCAAGTCTCGCACGCCCGATTGAGAAGAGGGGCTGAAAACAATCATTTATGAACCGGTATTTTTTTTAAATTTAACTCTTCATTCTCTTCACTCACTGTAATATAATCTAACTTATCATTTTTCTCTTTTTGTCTCTACAGATAAATACTTAAGGAGCTTCTTTACCATTTGATGGTGATTGAAAGCGGAGCGAGACAATCATTTTCGAACCGGTAATATAACTAACGTATCATTTTTCTCTTTTGTACTTTGTATTTGATTTCCACAATTATTGGAATTTCGTTTGATGAATGAATTTGGTATATATTAGTTTGGTTATGATTGAAATTTGTGTTGTTGAATAATTGGTGAATGCTTAATAATAGGCATAGTTGTGTCTTTATTTTACTTGTATTTGATTTCCACAAATTATTAAAATTGGTTTGATGGATAAAGTTGGTATTAGTTTGATTTGTGATGGAAATTTGTGTTGATGATGGTTGGTGAATGCTTAATAATAAGCATGGGATAGGTAAAATTATGCAAAAGTCATGCCGTTTTTTTTTTAAATCTCTTCGTAATTAATATTGTTTGATGTATGTGTATATGTCTAACAATGTGGTATGTTGAGGATCCGAAAGACTGCAGATGGTCTGTTGTTCTTCCAGGAAGAAGGCCGGTTGTAATGGAAAATGAAAATGAGGATAACGATGAAAATGGGACTGTAGAGGAAACATCCTTGTTTCCTACTGGATTACCGGATTCGATTGATGATACTGAAAACGATTTGCTCTACGCACGATCAGACCATGATGAGGGTGTTTGGGTAGAAAATATGAAATGATTTATGTTTTTGTACGTGTCAGGTAATGTTGTTAGTAGAATGTAGACTGTAATATCATCTTAACTGTTATTGTTATGCATCATAGTATTTATGTTATGAGTTTAACTGATGAAAATGCTTTATGATTTTTTTTTGCAGTGGATGATCACCCTATAGATGACCCCATTGGACGGCTTATCTCCACTGGAGAACCTGAGCCACAGCCGAATAGACCAAGTAAGCGGGTCACGAGAGGAGGAAAGAAGAAGAAGGACCAGGTAGCAGTACACGAGACTGAGGCTGGCCCTTCACAGCAGACCGAAGAGGAGTCGGTTGTACCACCAGAGGCGAAGAAGCAGAAGAAAAGAGGTGCAACACGTGGGCTGAAGGCTAACAAGGGCCCTCCTACAAAACCGGTCGACTTCAATCAATTCAACCAGCCCCATGGAAATTGGAAGAATGACTTCACCGCTTACGGTAGCCATTTGGTGAAGTCATATTGCGACATAAACCACACCTGGAAGCAAGTGCCTCAATCATTGAAGGATACTATGTTTCAGCGTCTTCAGGTAAATCTCTACATTATTACTATGATCTTTTGTGAAATAATAGAACATTTATGTTTACTTTACTAACTGAATGATCATGTACGTAGTCTCGTTTCGCGTGGATCCCGCACTTAAAAACGATGTGCTATCAGCGATGTCGAAACAGTTCCGGGACCACAAGAATAAGTTGGCTGACAAGTACATCTACAAGATGCCTACTCCAGAAGATCCAGATGAGCCAGATCATGGTGGAGACGGTGTGAGACCACCATGGGAGGTTTACGAGGGCATAACAGAAGAGCAATGGCTACAATTTGTTGAGAGGCGTCACACACCTGAGTTCCAGGTGCACTTTATTGTCATACATACATAAATTAATCTTAATTTCTTATGTTTTTTTGTGTTCAATTTCACTTAACATGATCCCATTAATTTATGCAGGCTCTCCGTGCGAAACAACAAGCAAATGCTAAGAAGAATCTGTACCCTCACCACTTAGGTGGAAAAAGTATTGCTCAAAGGGTACCAGAATGGGAGCAAAAGGGATATCTGCCCACGGATGGCTCATTGGATGCCAGTGGCAGAAGAATGAAAGTGTGGGAGTTAAGCCACATTCCGAAGAACTCTACTCCCGAAAATCCTCAATATGATGAAGCCACGAGAGCAGTTATTGCTCAAATGGTAAGTGATATCATTTCATTTTCAGTCAAACTGTTCATTTCCTTTGTATATGAACTTATGTTAAACTAATAACTGTATTTGTGTGTTATATTAGGGTGAATTAAGCTCTCAGCTCACCCAGGGCACCTGGACCTCACAGAGGAATGATGATCCTCTTACACGCGCTCTTGGTAAGAAGGATCATCCAGGTCGTGCCATTGGGTTTGGTGGGCACGTTGGTATCCGCCAGGCATTTGGCGCACCCGGGTCCAGAATCAGCCGGGGACAGTCGATTAGCTACGAGGAGCACCTGAGAGCGATGTCTGAGATGGAGCAGAGGATTACTCAGAACGTCGACGAGAGGATCGCTCAGGCTATATCAAGGATTCAGCCACAGCAGCATGAAAGCCAAGAGGTTTCTCGACCACCGGTAGTGAGAAGTAGTGTCCACTCGGCTGATCCGTTTCCCTATGCATCTCTACAGGTTAGACTTACATTTCAATTGAGTACATGACGATTATGATTTTTAACTTGATCACTAATATCATCATAGAAGAATTCTCAATTTTTATCTAAACAAGTTCCACATAACACTCAGGCACCCACTGAGTGCCATCTGTTTTTACAAATTGGAGTAGAAGAGGTCATGGTTGCATGGGGAAAACTTTTCCCCTCTCGTCCAAGTGAATTGTGCACGGTGAACCACTCCGACATTACCATGCACGAGTGCTTGTAGACGAATTTGTTGCAGAGCACGCTGACGTCGGTTTACCGGCGCCGGTCCCACAAAGACGTACCGTGCGTTCTGCACAGACTGCGACAGTGCAGTGGCCTGCACGATTGGTCAGACTCCCTGGGCAGGTATTACTCTTAACCGTTGCTATAAAACTATTGGTGTACCACCTTGCATCCATATACTTAATTAGACTAATATCATAGGATATGACCCCACCGAAGACTGATAAGGGCAAAGGAAAAAGAATTGCCACCACCTGTGCAATCAAAGGCTTCCACAAATTTTGTGCTTAGACCTGCTTTGGTGGAGAAGAGAATATTGGCCGGCTTGTCGACCAATATGCAGATTCTGCATTCCTCGTTGTTGGTGCTACCACCGGATAGTGATTCCCTCATTGTGGAAGATCCCGAGCGGATATTTCACTATATAGTTCAAGGAGAAGATATACATCGATTTGGGATGTATATGTCCGACTTCGAGGTGCTTCAGGAGGGATTGGTTGAATGTGTCGATTATCAAGTCGGCCGCCATGTGAGTGACTTCTACCTTTATATTTTGAATTCATTAATTGGTGATGAATTAGATGTTTGAATATAAAGTTAATTACTAATGATATTGCCTCATAGGTGGGCATGATAAGGCGATCAATCTCTATCAAGATCAAAGATTTGGATTCCTGTGTCCTGCTATGTGCAATGAAGTCCAGATGACAAGTGATCCGCAAGGCCTTATGCAATATATGACGAATGCCCTCTATGAATGTTCGAAAAAGTCATTTGTTATGCTGCCATATCATTCAGGGTATGATATTTGACTATTTCTATTGGTATTATCTAAAACATATAGTTTGTGTTAGTTGCTTAATGATTTCAACACATTGTGTAATTTGTGGACAGTCGACATTGGTCATTGCTTGTGCTGGTGATGGGGAAGCACCCACGAATCTTGCAATTTGACTCACTTGGTGCGGGTGCCAAGAGACCGAAGATCTCCACCGCAATACAAGGGTAATTATTTTGTTATCGTAAACACAATTATTTTACATAACATTAACTGTTCATAATTTGCTACTGATGCTTAAAACTATATATATTGCTGATGTATATAGTTCCATGAAAGCTGCATTAAGATGCCTGGGTATAACAATGAAGAATAGCATCCCTTGGAACACTGTCAAGGTACTCTATTAATTGATAAATTTGTGTGATAATGTTTAAACTTGTTTATAACTGTCAATATGTGTGTTTGTATAGTGTCCGGTGCAGCCTGGGGGGTCAGAATGTGGATACTATGTCATGAGATTCATGAGTGACATAGTAGGAGCGGCGAACCTTTTACCAGAGCACTCGTTAGACATGGTAACATTCTTTGAAAGTTTCAGTTATGCTCTTTACATGTTGTTAGACTTGTACGTTTTAGATTAATGTTCATTTTTTTCCAGGCTTACGAACAAGTGTTCAAAGATGGTCAGTATGGATGCTCAAATTGTTGAGATGCTTGAGGAATGGTCGGAGTTCGTCTGCACAAGTTTAATGAATTGATGATCATGAAGATGTTTTGCTAACTTTTTCGAATAGTAAATATAACTCTGTACACTTGTGGATGGTGTAATGGTAGATTTGAATTGTAATGGTGTTTTTTATTTGTATTGAAAGTGTGAAAGTAAGTGTAATTGCATTGGTTTTGTTAACTCTCAAATTGTGGTGCGTCGTTGGTATTAATTGGGAGCTTTTATAACTTTTTAAATGTGTGCTGGAGCTCCCTGTATGGATGAAGCATTATTACAGGTCTGATTGAATGAAATGTGTGAATATATATATATAAGCTGGGATGGAAAAACAAAAAAAAAAATATACCTATCTCGGCGGTTCTTAGAGAACAACCGCCGAGATAGGCCCCTGGGATTGACCGTGTGTGAGATTGACCATGGGTCTATCTCGGCGGTTGTTCTCTAAGAACCGCCGAGATAGACCCATGGTCAATCTCACACACGGTCAATCCCAGGGGCCTATCTCGGCGGTTGTTCTCTAAGAACCGCCGAGATAGGTACATCTAGTTCGGCGGTTTACAACCGCCGAAATAGGTGCTCACACCTATTTCGGCGGTGCTCATTTCGGCGGTTCACAACCGCCGAAATAGGCCTATTGGAACCGCCGAAATAGGCCTTTTTTCTACTAGTGGGCTGTGTGTGTGTCCGATTTTGAGCCCCACTCACACCCCTTAATTCCCTTCTCATGAGCAAAAGGACAAAACAAATAAAAATCAAAAAGTAACTACTTTACTCACTCACTACTCTCTCTCCTCTATTCTATCTACTCTCTCACTCACGTACACACTCACCTTTCTCCTCTCTATTTCTTCCTCCTTCAGCCGATAGCAATGGAGAAATGAGAGAACTCACACCATACTCCACTTCTCTCCTCTTGTACTCCCTTGAATCTCCTCCAAAAATTATAAAAATTACACCATTGTCTTCCTCTCATCAAGAGGAACACTTCCCTCTTTTCAAAATCCGAAAAGGGCAACTTTCATCTCCATGGGTATGGAGCATTTGGAGCTTCAAGACTACCACTAGAACCACCTTCTTCTCCTTATCATTTTGAGGTAAAAATGTTCTTGAAAGCTTACCTTTTTCCAGCCCTTGTGGGCAAAACGAAATTTAGACTAAACTCTTGTTGGTTCCTTTGTACTCTAGCCGATTCTGGCTCTTTTGGAGGGTGAGAAATATTGTTCTTGAGCTATTCCAAGCATTACCTACACCCTTGTAAGGTAATGAAGTTTCTAAACCCTAAAACTTACATTTAGCTTTAAAGGTTGAAAAGGGTTAGTAGTTTAACTGCACTTGTTTTGTGTGTATTGGGTGATGGGAATGGAGTTTGACAACTCCATTCCCCCTGTGACCGATTGTGCAAGAAAGAGAGAAGAGGAGAAGTGGAAAAAGGAATGAAGGAATTGTAAGCTCAAGGTAAGAGCTCTCTCCTAAGGTTAAGATTCAATGCATTAGGGTAATGGGAATGGGTAACCAATTTAAAGAACCCAAAACATTTATTAGTATTGTAGTTGTAGAAGTTTGAGTAATTGTGAGCTTGTATTTGGATTGTATGCCTTAGAGCCAAGTATTGTGTAATTGTATTGGCATTGTTGTTTGATGGAAGTATTTGAGTATTGGTATTGACTTGAGTGCTGGTAGGACCCTTGTATGGGTGTGGCTAGATTAGGAATGAATTTGATGAAGAGTGTGTATGTGGAGAAGTAAGAAAAGTAGGTGAGCTATGGCGAAATTTTGGTAGGAACTATGTATTTAAGAATGACTTGGTGAATGGGAGAACCAAGGTGTATATTGGACTGAGTAGGTATGTTTAGTAGTACTGAAGTGGTAGTAGTAGTAGTATAAGAAATAAGAAGTGTAAAATCTGTAGCAAAGTGTATCAAAATGCATTGGAGAAGTTAGGATAAATTAATGTGCAAGAATTGGTAAAAAGAGTGTTGGACTTGGGTATAGATATTGTAGTTGCTTGGAAATGAATTGGAATGGTAAGATGGTATTAGGAGAGGGAACTAGGCATGGAGGAAATAAGAACCCAAAATCTGTAGCAAAAACCACTTGGAGAAATAATGTAAGTGCTGGAATGAAAATGTGGAGAATTAGTGTGTGAATTAGTATGAAAAGGAGTAATGAGTTGGTAATGGATTTGAGCATGTTTAGAAGTTTAATTAGGTGCTTAAACATGTGGGATTAAGTGTAGGAACATGTGGGAATTGTTTAGGCAAAGTATGGAATGTAACAGATTTTGAAAACTTAAAATCAGTAGAAAATTTAGCAGGGTCCGGGACTTAAGTCCAGAACTAAGTCCCGGACCAGCATATTAAAACAGGCCGAGAGTTGATAACAGATGGTGGTCCGGGACTTAAGTCCCATACAAGGACCCGGACCACCCAATCAAAATAGGCCGAGAGTTTCAATAAGTATGGGTTCGGGACTTGACTTATGTGCAAGGACCCGGACCAAATTAAAATTTCGTTCGAGAGATTTCAAAGCCTTGGGTCCGGGACTTACCTTATGTATAAGGTCCCGGACCATAATTGAAAACAGGCCGAGGAGTATGACCACATGTTGGTCCGGGACTTAAGACCCGGACGAGGTCTCGGACCAACCAAAAATTGTAAAATTAAGCTTATTAAATGGGTTTTAAGATGAGGTAATAAATGGTAATGATAGTATAAGATAATTAGTACTTAATTAATGATGTTCAAAGGTCATTGAAGGTATAAACAAGTTGGAAAAGTAAGTGAGGAAGTTGTAAGTATATGAACATTAAGTTAACCCGAAACAATGGGACAACGGGGTGAGTACGGGAGTAGTAGTTGTGTATGTATTGTAATATTTAGTATTGACTGAACCATTTGGCATGTAGCCGGAGGTTCAAGAATAGGACTCGAGGAACAAGTAAGGACTAAGAAACAAGAAGGCACCCGACAAAGTAAATTCCAGTAAAAAGGTATGATTTCTTCATGCCCTGTATCCTAATCTGGTTACCCCGATTTGTGTGCTTATTTGATCACCTAATAAGATAAATGCATGAATCGAACTATATTGCACTTACTTGTGCTTGTTTACATTGTTCTTGATATTTGTCTTGAACAATAGTTTGTATAATTCTTGAAATATATGAATGATGATGAACTGTATTCGAATCTTGTATTGTACTTAAGTATTGTATTGTATTTCATATGAATGTGTATTGAGCAATGTATTTGTGTATGTGGCTTGAGTGAATGACTTCTACTAATTCCTAACCACCTAACTCCTAACAAAAGTACTAAGTAAATTGGAATGAGTAGAAGTCCGATATAGCTTCGGCCACGCGTGAGGATGAGGAGACACAAGAGGTTGGATCCGATTCCTGGTTCTTAAACTGGTCCACGGCCCAAATCCCTTAAATGGGTAGCCTCCTGGATTGGTGAACCAAGTAAATCCCGGTGGTGGGAGCGAGTAGTTCCCCGGGCCGGAGGTCCCGACGACTTGACTTGAGTAAGTAAGTATGTATGAGTATGAGTATGTATGCGTAAGTACTGTGGAACGAGTAAAAGAGTAATCTCCACCCGATTAACCCGGGTGGACCAATGAAGCTAACAAGTATGGATTATTGTGTATGTATTGCGTAAGTACTATGTATGTATCGTGTATGTGTAGCCCGGAAGAAGGTAAGTAGGAATTTGGTGGACTTGTATTGTCTCCCTTGTGTGTATAGTACTGTGTGTATGTATGTATGTCTTGTAACATATTGTAATATTGTGTATAAGAGCATGTATGCATGTATGTTGAATGAAATCAATCGCATGTATTCGACCAAGTGGTCGGCGTACCCTCACTAGTACGCGGGGTATGCGGTTATCATGCTCAGCGAAAGCTGACCCCCTCGGGGGAACGTTTTTAGTGTGCAGGTACCCGAAGAGGATATGGTCAAGGCACGAGACCGGTGACTACATTTGGATAGCTAGTAGTAGAATGTAGAGGTGTACTAAGTAGCACACCCCCCTACACCTAGGGAGCAAGTAGTTTGTGAGGAATGGGTAGTAGTTAGACTCTTAATGAGCATGTATGGAATTGAAAGGGGTATTCTACTTGTATAAGGATCTTAGTAAACTCGGTATATTAACATGTATTGAACTTATGGAGTGTTGTATTGAATGGGAAGTTGTAATACATAATTGGTAATTGTAGTGAAGCTTGTATTTGTGTAGCACTCGGATATTCCGGTCCATCAGACCGATGCTGTATGTAGAAGTAGTAGCCTTGTTAGTCACGTGGGTGACTAACGGCATTGTATCACCCACTGTATGTAAGTAAGTATCTGCTGCGTGACTCGGAAGCACGAGGATTTGGACGGTAATGATTGTATTAATGGTAGGGGTGTTACAAAGCCACTCACTTCTCATTATTTCTTAAGCTTGTTTAAGCCCCTAATGACCTTTATATGTCATTAATTATGTCCTAACAATCTTATAGTATCATTACCAAACAAGGATGTAAACCCGGACCAATACATCGTATAAGTCTCTGGACAGTTTTGTGACTGGTCCGGGTTTGTGTACTTAGATGTAAACCCGGACCATGTCACGGTATGAATCTCTGGATAGTTTTTGACGTGGTCCGGGTTTATGTACTTGGTTACAAACCCGGACCAAGGCTAAACATGTAAAGAAATGCAATTTTTGACTTCTTTTCAACCTCAAATCTTGCCCAATCTTTTTCCAACCTTTCCATAAGTATCTTAGCATGTTTTAGCACCATTTTAGCATCTTAAAATCCTCCTAATCCATCCACCATCTCATACCTAATTCCTTGATCATTCACTCAAATTCTTACAAAAATTCCTAACACTTATACTTAGTTTCCTACACTACTAACATGCAAACTTGCCTAAAAACTCAACTAACCAAAGTGTTTCTCTAGGCATTATCACCACTCCTAAAGCTTTATTACTCATTCCCATTTCCTTTACACAAACTCTCAAACTTCCTCAAGCTTACACTTAGATTCTTGTGAGCATTATTCATCCTTTAATTATCAAAACTTGCACAAGGCTTAATCACACTCCCACTATAACCCTAGAGCATCAAACTCACTCATTTAAACTCTAATTCCTTCAAGACAACTCCTAAGTCCTTTAAACACTCAAGAACACCCTAGTTCACTTTCTAGGTCATCAAACTTCATTTACACACCTTAAACTCCTTGTTTTCTCACTAAATTTTGACATGGCTTCCCTAGTATATTTCTACATCCAAACACTTTGTTTTTACCATTCAACAATCTTTAACACCCAAATTCTTTCCACACATTCTTAACACTCAATTTACACCAAAACTTCACTACATCACAATATAGTGCATAAACTTAAATTGCTTGGTACTTAGGCCCTTAAATGACATAAAGCTTAACCACTGAATTTCCATATATATAAGCCTTTGACCTGTAAATACACACAACAAGGCTCCCATTGAAATATAAATGCTCTTGTAATTCACCTTTTAAATTGTCTAACTATCTAATTTCCCTTTTGCTCTTTAATCACAAGTTCTCAAATATAGTCATTGATTCTCCTAGGTTACATAGCCCTTTCCTAATGTGTATTCTAAACTAAACTTATCATATATCTAAGTCCCGTCCCTTAATGCATTAAAACACTTTAAGGTAAGACATTTACCTTGCTCTTTTACAAGCTTTACAAACTTTCCTCCTTAGCCTTTTTCCTTGAAAATCTCGGTCACCAACCAAACTCTCCTTGCCAATGTTCTAATCAATATTCAATGACTCCAATGAGTGCTAGATAATACATTAACCTTAAGGAACAAACCCTAGGTTAAAAATGTGTTTTAAGGTATTGAATTAGATGTTTTACCTTGGATTCTCAAGAGAAGCTTAGATATGAATCAAGAAGGACCTCCTCTATCCCTTGTAGAATAGAAACATGCTAGAACAAGGCATAAAAATGGAGCCCCATGAGTATAAATTTTTGGACCAGGGAAGAAATGGTGGAAACCTAGATTTTCTTACATATTCTTTACCTTAAGAGAATGGAGAAGCCAATGAACTTCTCAAACTTATATTTCCTCCTCTAATGGCGGTTTGGCTTGGCACCAAAATGAAGCTCTTGGAGTTTTGGAAAGATAGAAAGAGAGAGCTAGAGCTAACTAAGAAGAATATGTATTTTGTTTTGGTTTTGGAGCTAAGATGAGTGAGCCATGGTCAAAGAAAGGTTGAGCTAGCATGGAGGTTGAGTTTTACGTGAATGGAGAAGAGAGAGAGCAGCCAAAATCGGTGAAGAAGATGAAGAATGAAGAAAGGAGGAGAGAGGTAAGTAAATAAGAGATATTTGTTCAAAAGTAAATAGTATCCTTTACTTTATCTCTTCTTTTTTATAAACTAGCTTACTTATATGGTGACTCATCCCCTTAGAAACTGACCCCCTTATTTATTTAAGGTTGGTCATGGTCTTGTTTGACCATCCAATTAGACGTATTTGATTAAAGACTAAACTAGTCACTATTTGGTTACTATTCACAAATTAGTGCACATATTTGTGAAATTTTTGATTTCCCATTGATTTAGGCTTCCTAATGTGATACTAAGTAGTACACAAGTTAATTAAGGAGTAATAATGGGCATTTAGCCACTTAAAACCCCTTTCTAAGACAAGCTTTCAAAAATGTGCTTTAAGAGTCCTTAAAGCACAATTTGTGTTTTAACTTTTTTTTGAGCTTGGATTTCTTTGGTAATTGATTTAACATGACCATTAGGATATTACTAAGGTCTTAGAATGATATTTGGGTGCTAACCCAAGTTACTCCAAGCTTAGAGCAAATTTTTAGCTTAAACTGCTCTTATAGTGTTTCCTTGTGTTTTCTTTGGTTAAAATTGTTTCTTAATGTTTCTAAGGAATTATTTAGCCTTATTACATCTTAGTTTATCATCTAAACACCATATCTAGGTTTGGGGTATTTCAATCTACCCCCCTTAAAAGAACTTTGTCCCCAAAGTTCACATATATACTTAATCATTCACGATCCTCAATTTCCTTAATCTTAACACCATATCTTACATTCACATTCACACAACTCAAGACTCAAAGGTCTTCCACAAGTACAATACATAAGTACTATACATATCTTAAACTTACCACAAGTGTAACAACTTACATAAACTTTCACAAACCACATCTTACACCAACCAAACAAAACGATAAACATGTTCGTTTAATAACTCAAAAGCGAGGAAGCTCTACCCCCCTTAAAAAGGGGTACGTCCCGTACCCTATACGGATGATCTAGTCTGTAAATAACAAAGGGTACTTCGATCTCATCTTATCCTCTAATTCCCATGTGGCCTCTTCGACATCCTGGTTAGACCAGAGAACCTTCATTAGCCGTACTGACTTATGGCGAGTGTCCCTAGTCTTACTATCCAAGATCCTCTGAGGAATCTCCACGGATCTCATATTTGGTTCTAACGTCAACCTCTCAAGCTCTAACACATGGGAGGGGTGGTGCATGGATTTCTTTAGCTGTGAAACATGAAAAATACCATGCACTTTACCCATCTCAGCAGGTAGCTTCAACCTGTAAGCAACTGGGCCCACCCGCTCCGTAATCTCATAAGGACCAACAAACTTCGGGCTCAATTTGCCCTTCTGCCCAAACCTAAATACACCCTTCATCGGTGATACCCGCAGGAATACCCGGTCGCCCACTGCGAACTTAGGTCTCGTCATCGAACATCAGCATACAACTTCTGCCTATCTTGAGCAACTTTCATGTTCTCCCTGATTTGCTGAACTTCATCCTTAACTTGTTCTAAGTATTCTGGTCCTATAATGACCGTTTCACTCGACTCATCCCAGCAGAGCGGTGTACGACATGGTCTACCGTACAACGCTTGAAAAGGCGCCATCTTGATCGAAGCGTGATAGCTATTGTTGTAGGAAAACTCGATCAGTTGCAACTTGTCAATCCAGCTGCCCTGGAAGTCTAAGGCACATGCCCTCAGCATGTCCTCGAGTGTCTGAATCGTGCACTCAGTCTGACCATCTGTCTGAGGATGGAACGCGGTACTCAACTTCAATTCTGTACCCAACGCTTCTCTGGTAGCTCTCCAGTACCTCGAAAGGAATCTGGTATCTCTATCTAACACTATGGTCTTCGGTATCCCGTGATGTCTCATAATTTCCTTCTCAAATAACTCAGCTAATTTGGTCACCTTCCAAGTATCCTTCATCGGTATGAATCGGGCTACTTTGGTAAGGCGATCCACCGCCACCCATATCATGTTTAGACCTCCCCTAGCAGGTGGGAGTCCAACTACAAAGTCCATGGAGATATCATGAAACGTCCACTCTGGAACTGGCATCGACTGTACCATTCCGCCCGGTCGTCGGTGCTCGAATTTCACCTTCTGGCATGTGAGACACCTCAAGACGAACTCTGTAACATCTGTCTTCATCCCCGACCACCATAAGTATCTCTTCATGTCTTTATACATCTTAGAGGCTCCCGGATGGATGGAAACTGAAGAACAATGAGATTCTCTAAGTATACGGTCTTTCAGATCTGTGTTGCCCCGTGGTATGCATAACCGGCCCTTAAGTCTGATCAGATCATCATCATGAAGTCTGAAGTCGTATTTCTGACTCTCAAAGTACCCTCTGTCAGCTTCTGCCTGACCTCCCTCATGTACTCATCTGCCTTCTGAGCCTCTCGCACCTCATCAACCAAGCTGGAGAAAGAAACTAGCGAATGGAGTGAGTGTGCTCGACGACTCAGGGCGTCCGCTACAACATTGGCCTTCCCTTCTTTGTATTGGAGGTCAATGTCATAGTCCTTTAAAAATTCTAACCATCTCCTCTGTCGAAGATTCAACTCCTTCTGAGTGAATATATATTTCAAGCTCTTGTGATCGGTGTAGATCGTCACACTAACCCCGTATAAGTAGTGGCGCCATATCTTCAAAGCGAAGACTACAACTCCCAGCTCTAAATCATGCGTGGGGTATTCTTCTCATGTTTCTTCAACTGGCATGAGGCATATGCCACCACCTTGCCATGTTGCATGAGCACGCAGCCTAGCCCTCTGCCGGATGTGTCACAGTAAACCTCAAAGCCCTCCGCACCGTCTGGAATAGTCAGAACTGGTGCAGTGGTCAGTGAGTCCTTCAACTCTGAAACGATAACTCATAATCATCCATCAAACGAACAGTGCATCTTTATTCATCAGACTGGTCATCTGCTTCGCGACCTTGCTGAAATCCTTAACGAACCTCCGGGTAGTAACCCACAAACCAAGAAAGCTCCGAATGCGGTAACTGTCTTTGGCCTAGGCCAGGTACGCACGACATCAATCTTTGCTGGATCCACCGAGATCCCAGCATTGAGATGACATGACCAGGAAAGAGACCTGGCCGGTCAAGCCAAAAACTCACACTTGGAGAACTATCATATAGCTGGTTCTCCCTCAGTATCTCTAATACCCTCCTCAGATGTTCCTCAAGCTCAGCTCTTGATTTTGAATATATTAAAATGTCATCAATGAATACCACAACCGACTTGTCCAGCTGCTCCTGGAACAAGCGGTTATCAGATCCATAAATTTCACCGGTTTGCGTTCGACAAACTGAATGGCATCACTGTAAATTTATAGTGGTCGTTCGTGTCCGGAATGCCGTCTTCTCAACATCTCCCTCCTTAATGGCTATCTGATGATACCCGATCTGAGATCAATCTTGGAAAACACAGATGCCCCCTTCAACTGATCAAACAGATCATCAAGGGTAGGGGTAGTGGATATTATTCTTCACAGTCACTGCATTCAACTCTCTGTAGTCGATGCAAAAGGAGGATACTACCATCCTTCTTCTTCACGAAGAGAACTGGAGCTCCCCAGGGTGATACGCTTGGTCTAATGAATCCCTTATCTAGCAAGTCTTTCAACTGATCCGTTAACAATTTCATCTCAGCCGGAGCCATAAGGTATGGTGCCTTGGCTATCGGTCCGGTCCAGGTAGCAGCTCAATGGTGAACTCTACTCCCGAGTGGGTGGCATGCCGGGCAGTTCCCATGGAAAGAGATCGGGGAACTCCGACACTACCGGTAAGTCGAGGTCGAACTCGGGGGTCCCTCTCCATGTCCTGGACATAGCAGAGATATACTTCTTCCTTCCTCCTCAACTCCTTATACATTTTCATAGCGGTGATGATCTTAGTCGAAGGCTCTCTGGGCCTCTGGCGGTATGATATTGTTACCCCAGACGGACTCTTGAGCAGCAGTCTATGCTCGGCGCAGAGGATACGACCTTTGTGCCACTCCAACCAGTTCATCCCGAAGATAATATCAAATCCCAACTCCTTGAACTCAATAAAGCTGACTAGAAAGTCTTCTCCCTTAATACTGGCACTGGCTCCTCGGTAGTAGCGGGTGCAACGAACCTTTCCTTAGACGGTAGCGTAACCGTGAAGTCGGTGGTAGCTCATCAGCGTCTAGCCCCAACCTTCTCACAAAAGATGTCGAGATAAAGGTATGCGAGGCCCCTGAGTCGAAAAGAACTAATGCCTCAATCCCATTAATCGTAAAGGTGCCGGTGAGGATAGTACCGCTGGCGTCGGCCTGTGCCTCTGTAAGTATGCTTAACGCACCTTCCGTACGAGTCCATAACCTAATTGTATTAACAAAGCTTCATGAGTAATGATGGTATACAAAGAGTCGTAACAATTAATATGAACAACACTGTTATTTATTCATAACCATCCTGTTTACAACATGAGCTTCTTTCTTACATCTCATTCCTTATATCATACTTAAAACATTACATGGCTAATATTGTCTAAAGGTTAGGTTTAATCGCCCTGGTCTCATATGCGTCGCATTGATTACTGCTGACGGTGCTATATTCAGCTTGATTCTCTTAATCCCATGGTATAACATCCTCGATTCTCCTCCCAAACTAATACATCCCTGACTAAGTATTAACTTATTAGCACGGTCCGCACGCTTCTGCTCGCCGTACAAAATTCAGCGTCATCTCCAATGGACCAAGACACTATGGGTATCCCCCTTCGAGAGACTCCGTTGTCTCGTCCTTATCCCGATGTAGTCCGAGTCACCCATTTCTAGTAGAAGTTACAATACACATGTCTGCTTGTATGTCTGGAATCGGGTCAGCTTCCAACTGTTGAGCGATCTCCACGACTTGCGTAATAACCGGATGGAACTCTTCGGGTATTCCAGGTGGTGAGACTCCATCTTGTGCTCGCGTATTCTGGTAAGTCTTGGCATATGGATTCCAATCCTTGCCTAAGCTCGTCATCTTTAACTTCATCCTTGCTCCTCCTGGGTACTCCGGTGTATAAAAACCTCCCGGTCCCACTCCTAGTTGACTGCATCTCCTGATGATGGCTATTTGTGCTTCTGGTGTCAGGTATCCCCTTAATAAAATCATACCTGGGCGGATAACCTGACATTCGTCGGGTGGAAAGTCTCGGGTTCGGATGTCGGTGTCTTCCAGGTTAAGTGTTGACGGTATTGGATAACATATGTTGAGTTTCCTAAGGTGGTAGTAGGTTATATCTTACTTAAGGTCTAATCTTTCTTATTCTCACTTAACTCAATTATTTACCAAACATGCATGAAATGCAGTAAGCAGACAATTTTTTTACTAAATGGTTCATAGCGGTACCTGGCCTCGATGAGGGTTCAGCCTCATCATCCCGGTCCACCATGTGTAGTGTGGATCCCGACTTCTGGACTACTCGTGGGTTCTTATCTGCAGCTTGCTTCACCCTCTTCTGACCGTCAGATCCAGCTCCCTGATCAGTCTTGCCCTTGCCCCTCATCTCGGGCCTAAAGGCTCTGCTAGCGGGGTTCCGGAAGCACTCGTATGCTCGGTGCCCGTATACCCCACAATAGTTGCACTCAACCTTGTTCCCCTTACAATCGAGCCCGGGGTGGTCCTTGTGACACCACTGACAGATGTAGCGTCGCTGGTAGCCACCACCGGCTCCCTTATCAGTCTCAGATCCTGATCATTTACAATATTAGTACTCATATCTTAAACGGTTGCTAATTGTCTCTCGACTCACTCAATATTAATTTTCCCTTACCCTTCGGCGCCCTTGAGCGCAGGAGCTTAGCAGCATATGCATAAGTCAATTTCAATGGCTCTTCAGCAGCCTTCTCCTTTTCCTCCTTCCCTTTATGGTTTTGACTCTTCTTGGCTTGAGGCTAGTACTTCTGTTTCTTGTACCCACCTTGCCCTTGGTGCTCGGTACTCTTTCCGGCATTCTTTCTCTTAGCATTTTCCTCGTCCCTTAACTGGACAGTTATCTCAACCTTAGCAGCGGCATGATAGCACTCCTGCTTTCCAAGTATTAGTTTATCTTATTTCTCAAAATCTAAATCTTATTCACTTACTTGTATCTCAACCATTCTTATTACCTGCAAGGTAGTATAACTCGTCGGCCCCATGCCGTAGCGGAGTCGATGGCTAAGCCCGCCATAAAAGCATCCACCAGTATCTGCTCTGAATATCCAAGACCTGACAGATGATGGAGCAAGGCGGTGAACTCTGAGTAATACTCGTCCACCGTCATCTTGTCGGTCAGCTTAAGCGCATCAAACTGTAGGGCTTCTTTGTCTGGACATGGGCGGGATAGTACTTAGCTCGTAGCATGCGGTGTACTACCTCCCAGCCGAACTCTGGATTGGCCACATGCTCGGCCCTCACCAACTTCCACCAATCGCCTGCTGCCCCTTTTAGGTAGAACACAGCCAGACGTACCTTGATCCCAACAAGGACGTCAAGGGTCTCGAAGGCGGTCTCCAGCTCGGAGATGTACGCCTCAAGCTTGGTGGGATCAGTCTCCCCCTTAAAATGAGCGGGTCAAAGGTCTGCTAGACTCTTCACCCAGTTCGGTTCCCGGGGCTGTGACGGTGGAGGTGGAGGTGCACCAGGCTGATAGCCCATGTGCCCCAATGCGGCAGCCACGATCTCTGCAATCGTCTGCCCTCCTGGTATCTCATTGGCTTCATCGCCCCGGCCACGGCCTCCTCTCCTTCCTGACATCTGAATAAGCACAACTCACATTAGGTTCAAATCCATAACAATTTCGGTTCAAGGATTTGTATCGTCCGTAGACGGTAATGACTATCCACACTTAATAGTGGTCATCTGACTCTTCTCACTCTAACTTCTCACACCCTTAGCCCATTGCTTATATCTGAACTTATATCCTAACTCGGTGGTTACCTGTTCGGTATTTCTTGATCAGAGCGAACTACGCTCTGAAACCACTTTTTGTAACACCCCGTCCTAAGCTAATCGTTGTTATCGCAAACTTACAGCTTAATCATAAACGTTGCAGCGAAATAAACTAACACCGGGACCTTGCCATGGTCTGATCAATGAAACATACCGAACTTACTCACTTACAAACGCTTATGCAAAAGGAACATACCGAATATCCAAAACATTCACCAACCGAGTTCTT
This sequence comes from Limonium bicolor, assembly GCA_023374045.1. Lineage (NCBI taxonomy): Eukaryota > Viridiplantae > Streptophyta > Magnoliopsida > Caryophyllales > Plumbaginaceae > Limonium > Limonium bicolor. The sequence continues at coordinate 84,446,473 of CM041782.1, forward strand.
AGTATCTGATATATGTGAAACATATAGGCTTTTTAGGGTTTAAATACCTTATAATTTGTAACAATTCTAAAATACCCCAAACCTTGATATGTTGTTTAAACAATTAAACTATGGTATTTAAAGGCTAAAGAGTGCCTTGGAAACATCAGTGTACAATTTAAACCATAGTAAAAACAATAAAGCACTAAAATATAGTTTGAGCAAAAACATGCTCTAAGCTTGGAGTGAGCTTGGTTAGGACCCAAAGAGCCTACCAAGACTTAATAATATTCAATTATGATTTAATAAGGCTAAATAAGTCCTTAAAGTCAATATGGGCAAAATGTGCTCTAAGCTTGGGATAAGTTTGTATAAGACCTAAAGGTCATACTTATACCTTAATTACATGTTAGTGAACATATAGAATCAATTACTAAAGAAAAGAGTAAATTACTCAGAACCCCCTTGAGGATTTAAGATATTACAATTAACCCCCTTGTGTTTATCATAATTACTGGTAACCACCTCGAGGTTAAGTTATCTTTGACTACGAGCCCCCGAACTATAACTCTATTATCAGGAAGTTAACTATGTGTTAACCTATTAGCTTATTCATATTAATAAGGTCATGCTGGGACCAAAAACACTACTTAATTTGCATTGTTATTTTCCTAAAAATGTCAAACCTTCCTTGAAAATGCATCGAAAGTGGAATGAGAGAGAGTTAAACGATGTTGATTAAGCAGTTTTGTTGCCCATCCTTACATTATTAATGTGATTAAGCTGATAGGTCAACACGTAGTTAACTTTTTTATCACAAAGTTATAGTTTGGGGGCTTGTAGTAAAAAATACCTTAACCTTGAGGTGGTTACCAATAATTATGATAAACACAAGGGGGTTAACTGTAATATCCCAAATCCTCAAGGGGGGTCTGAGTAATTTACTCACCAAGCTTGAAAACGGGTTAAAGCACAAAATGTGCTTTAAGGAGTCTTAAAGCACATTTTTGAAAAATTGTCTTGTAAATGGGTTTTGAATGGCTAAATGTCCATCATTACTCTTTAATTAACATGTGTACTACTTAGTATCACATTAGGAAGTCTAAATAAATGGGAAATCAAAAATTTCACAAATATGTGCCTTGGTTAGTGAATAGTGCCCAAATAGTGCTAGTTTTGACTTAAGTCAACTTAGCTTAATTAAATGGTCAACATAAGTCATGAAATGCCCTATTATATGAAGGGGTCCGGTTTCCTAAGTGGTGACTCACCACCATGTAAAATCAATTAAAGAAAGGAAGGAAAAGTAAGTTAAAAGAAGAAAGTTACTTTATAACATAAATATCTTAAAAAGAGTACTCTCTCACCTCATTCTCTTATTTTCTTCCATCATCACCGATTTCTTCATCTTCTCCCAAGCCCCCATCGGTTTTGCTACAGCAAACCACACCATCTCCAACTTCCATAGCTTGTAACTTCTAGCTCCATATGCCAAATCAAATTCTAAGACCATATTTATCTTAGTTAGGCCAAGCTCTACACTTATCTCTTTTCAAATCTTCAAGAACTCCATTTTGGTGCCATGAAGAATCTCCATTGAAGGAGCTTGAGCTCACCTTTTCATGCCATGTTATTCTCCTTTGCTTCAAGGTAGGAAAAACCAAAGAAAACAACATTTCCTTCATTTTTATGCATGCCCGAAAATTCACCATTAATGGTGTCTTCTCTTGTTCTTTCATAGCTCCATTTCAATCTTTAAAGGACAAGGAGGAGTCCTCTCTTGATGCTTATTCAAGCTCTCTTTTGTTTCCAAGGTAAAACAACTATCCTAATGTGTTAAGACAATATATATAACCTAGGGTTTGTAAGTGAGTTTAAACATGAAGCTTGAATGCTCATTGGTTTTACTTGTATATTGATTAGAACATTGACAAGCAACCAAGTCCTCTTGCCGATTTCCAAACAAAGAAGAACAAAGGTGTTCATGTAAAAATCTTGAAGAAAAGAGGTAAATGTGTTAACCTAATGTGGTTTAAATGCATTAGGAAAAATGAGCTTAAGTTGTTCATTAAAACTACTTAAGGAGCTAATGGTAAATGAGTTAGTAAAATGCTCTCAAGGAGTTTATTAAGGGCATATGAGGTGTTGAGTGTATTTACAGGTCAAAGGCAATATATATGTGGGAAATTCAGTGTTTAAGTTTAATGCAATTTAAGGGCCTAAGAGCCATGATATTTAAGGACCTAAGTGTCAAGCAATTTAAGATTATGCACTATATTGTTATGTAGTGTAGTTTAAGGGTTTTTGTGTGTAAAGAACATTCTTTGTGAAGATGAATGTCTTGGATGGGTGAAGGAGGAAAAAACAATGTGTTTGTGTGTGTAAGGAATGTGTATTAAGTGATTAAGTGTTTTTGGTTGTGAAAAGGTGAAAACCTAAGTGTTTTGGTGTAAGAAGATACAAGAGAAACTATGTCAAAATTTGGTTAATGAACAAGGAGTTTTAAGTGTTCAAATGATGTTTGGTGACCTAGGGAACTAGGAATGATTAGGGTTAAATTTATGAAAGAAGGTGAAATAAGGTCTTCTTAGGTGTTAAAATGCCTTGGGTGTTAACTTGGAGGATTTAGGATGCAAATGAATATTTTAAGGATACTTCAAGATCATGGTGAATGTGTTAAGGATTTATACAAGTTTAGTACCAATGAGGATGTAAGGTGTTGTAAGGAAGATGTGTGAAAATTGTGGAGAAGATTCTTGGAAGGACATAAAGTATTTTGGTGGGCTAAATAGTGTGTGGGAACATGCTATAAACCTAAGGGGGAAATATTATAAGTGTTGAGCATTTAGGCAAGAAATGAGTAAGTGTTTAAAGGTATAGAAAATAAAGATTTGGGCACGTCCGAACTACCGTCCGAACATGGACGTTCGGACATGCCCTGTTGCCGTAAGTCTCCTGAGCTTCGACCAGTGTCTGAACTACCGTCCGAATTTGGAAGTTCGGACACACCTATCTCTATTTTCGGATTTGGCCTCGAACAGTGTCCGAACTTGGGAAGTCCGGACGCAAGTTCGGACAAGGTGCTGTTTTGGCCAAAAACTTTGTTTAAGGTTAGAAAATGATATCTAATGATGGGGATTGATAAGTAATGATGTTATAAGATTGTTAAGGACTTGTTAAGTGAGTTATAATGACAATTGAGTGGGTGAAAAGTTGTATTAAAATGTAAAAGTAAAACAAGTTAAAAATGTGAAGTTATTTAACTGGTTAACGGGAGTAAGTCATGAACTTTAAACTTTAAACAATCAAGTTACCCCGATGTTAACGAAAGTAAATGTAATGTTACCAGTTGTTCAAAGATGTTACGAGGAACATGTGATGGCACGTTAAAGTGAAACCCCGGTGACAGGTATGATTTTCTTGCAACATGTGTCCTACCGGATTACACCGGCTTGTATGTCAAAGTGTTTTTCTGTATGTTTGCCACGTTGTAAAATAAAACATGTAATGAATTTATAGTAATTCATTTATGTGGTGTGTTCAATTCCGATACCATTTAACCTCGAAAGTGTTAAACCTTAGCTAACGGAGTCTAGGATCACATGAGAGATCGGTATTCGGATTTAACGACCCGAACCATGGGACGTTCTAACCACGGCTATGCGTGAGTTAATTGTGTGATGTTGTGTGTGGATGTATGGACCTCCCTCGTGTGTTTAACCCAGTTGAAATACCTTTTGGTGTGTGGATGTGATAGATTCCATAGTGGGGCTCTAACTATTTATCTACAAGTAAATATGTACTAACGGGGGTGAGGAATCCGGTTGTTCCGGTCACGCGTTGTTTGGGAGTGGGTATCCTTCTTAGCTTTACCCTCCTCTCTGTTATGGTTGTTTCCTCCACGGGTTACGATCTCCCATTAGCTTACTCCAAAGCTTAGCTATTCTGACTTATGATCAGTTTAGGGGAACATGTGTTTGTGTGGTGTGTCCGGGTCACTATATCCGAACCATCTTAACTTAAGTTACTCGTCCGACTATTAGGACGGTAATGAGTGTTGTATAACGAGCTTAACATGAGGGTAATATCATTCTCTAGGCTCACAGGTGAATTAACTATGTTTGGGTCGGTTCCTAAGAGAACCGTTCCCGTTATGTTATGTGTTATTGCTGTACTGCAATTCCCATTGCGATGTTATGTTATGTGCACGTTGAAACGTGAAAAGTGTTGTTATGTGGTGTATGTGGATCATGGATATGAATCCCAGTTATAAGGAAGTAGCTCCACTAGAGGAGAACCCTCTAGGGTTAATGAACACAATGAGTGACTTATCAAGTATGGATGTGTTATCTGTTTGTTGAGCCCATTGTGGTGGAATGTTATGTGTTGTGTGTTGATAGTTTACATGCATGATTCAAATATAATCAACCGCATGCTAAGATGACAATTAGTTGTGCGTGGCCCGGTAGCATGCGGGCTGCGGGATTACCATACCAGCAAAGGTGCTGAGCCCCTTGGGGCCACCCTTTCTTCTCTTTCCTATTTTAGGTAAGGAGCTGGAAGCCGTTCGAGAGTAGGACGGGGTAGTCGTTTGTACGTGGGTAGCCATTTAAATTATTTATGTATTGTAGGTGTAGTAAGACCGAAATTGTTATCGGTATTGGTTTGTAAATACTCGGTACAGTTGGAAGGTATATGTATGTGTTGTTGTAAATGGGAAGGGATAGAATGTGTAGTCGCTCGGGAATCTAGTCCATCAGACTGATACAATGTATATGTAATAGCCTTGTTAGCCACGTGGGTGGTTAACGGCGTGTAACACCAACAAGTTAAGTAATGTGATGAAGTATGTTTTCCGCTGCAGTTAGTTGTTAAGAATGTTGTTGTTGGATGGGGTGTTACAAATTCAGGCAATGTTTCCCACTTATTATGTGTTTTTCCTAAGATTGACGTTTTGATAAGAACTGATGTATTCTATATGCTAAATATAGGAAAAACCCCAGGAAATGAAGATTTTACATCATAAGGATTACAACACAACAAATGGGGAACAAATCAGGAGAAGAGACACAAAAATTGGTCACGTCCGGATCAACTTGGCCGGACGCAAATCCGGACGTCTCATGGCCTGATCCGGACGCAATCCGGACGTGACCTAAAATCCAGATCCGAGAGTTTTCTGTCTTGTCCGGATCCGGATAGTGATCCGGACATATTCCGAGTTTCATATCTAAACATTCTGTGTCACGTACGGATCCGGACATAGATCCGGACGTCACACAGAGATGAAAAATAAAAACGCAATCGCGCTAATAATTGGGCTTTCGGCGCAATTATCAGCCGTAGGCAAGTTAAGCCCGTACCTCAACGTTTATTAATACACAACCATGCTCAATTAATGACGAACACACCACGCTTCCACTAACCTATGTCTATTTTCTAAGCCTATTTAAGCAGTCACTCAGCCTTCATTCCAATTCGTCCCAGACTCTAAGAGTCTAAGCAATAAACTCTCCTCCTCTCTACATATCCTCTCATTCACGACTCGCTCCATCTCCATTCATTAAACTTTCCTCCGTAACTCTTCACCCTCACCCACAGACAAGAAAACTGCTCACGGGCTTCATTTACCTGCGTCCGGATTTGACGTCCGGATCCAGACAACACCAGGAGAACGCGTCCGGATCTGCGTCCGACCCAAGACAGCCGGATGTGACTCAGACGAGTGTGGAAATTGCAGAATCGGCGACGGCTCCTAAAATCAGTTTTTCTGCTAAACCCCTTTATCCTTATGCTGTTTATATTGAGCATTGTTATTTTGTCCATGGCTGAGTAGTCGCTTTTAATTTCGGTTTACTATGTATCTCTAGAATAATTATTTCTGAACCTTTGTGATTTTCTGCAGTACACTAGAATAAAGTTCTTTTCCCTTATGAATTCCCACTGGTGGAACGGAACCCTTTAATTACGGTCCAAAACCGTGTATAATTACGGTTGTGGACCGTAATCTACGCGGGCGTCAATAAAGATGGCGACGTCTTTAATTACGGTTTTAAACCATAATTAAAGGCCCTTTTCCGGCCTGCGTGTCATTGACTTTACATTACGGTTATTGGTAAAACCGTGATCTAAAGTCCTTTGGCGCGCGCGCGCCGAAGGACTTTAGATCACGGTTTTACCAATAACCGTAATGTAAAGTCGACACTTTAGATAACGGTTTTGGAAATAACCGTCATTTAAAGTCTTTTGGCGCGCGCGCCCAAAGGACTTTAGATGACGGTTATTGTTAGAACCGTCACCTAAAGTGTATTTTTTTTATTATTTTTTTACAAATCTACACAATTGCAACAGGGACAGAATTGTAACAGATAAGCAACAGAGGGCAGAAACTGCACAATTGAACCACCTGAATCAAATACCAACAACACAAATTCATTCTCTCCACACAATTGCAACAGAGATAACATCTAATAAAGCACCAGATCGAAAATCTGTAACATATTCAATCTGTTACACAATTGCAACAGAGATAACAATTGCAAATTCATTCTCTGCGCACAATTGCAACAGAAATATTCAATACAACAGCTAGAATCTGTTACAGCAGCAGCAGCTAGCAATTCATTACAAAAAATATAATCTGTTACAACAGCAGCAACTAATAGAATCAGAGGGCTACAAAGGTAGCAGTGTAACCTATACATGGTAGATACAACTAGGATGACTCCCAGCAAGAAATAGCATAAAGCAGAAGCGTAAAACAGTACAAAAACGGTGCAGAAAACTGTAAAAAAACAAAATCCATGATAGCAGCATCAGAGCTAGCTAGTCTACCACTCCATTCTTATAAACATGGCTGCCATGCTCTCTCTGACATGCAACAAGTCGGCAGGAGCATAAGTCTTGAATCTGGCATAATGCTCTTTAATCTGCAACAAGAAAAGGAATGGAACACATAATGAGCTTAAGATAAAGACACAAAAAATCTGCCGAAAGAATTAAATACAAGACAGTGTTCGTATTACCTTGTCTATATCATTCTTAAAACCTGGGAAGTACCCGCAGAACTCGTACATATACCGCATCACGTAGTACCCGCAACTCTTAGAATCCCTTTGGGTAGGGCACGAAATCACCAAAATTCACAAATGTAAAACAATTGTACAAAGATTATAGCAGCACGAATGAAATACATGAATTACCAAACCTGGATGTAATCGACGGTCAAATCACCAAACTCTCCCTGAGGGGTTTTTTTGTAACAACTGTTACATATAACAAAAGCGTTTAGCAAAATGAACAAGTACATTAATTTTGGTTCAAAAAACTTACAAACAATTAAATAGTAATAAAAACTTACTCTTTGATTAAGTTTTTAGTGTTGAATTCTGTCCACTGCCTTAGTGGATCTAGAACGAGCAGAGTAGCGGTGGCAGCGCAGAATATAAACAAAGCCCAGTGGTGGCTACAATGTCAAATACAAAATGAAATGAGAAATGAAGGTAAAAAAGTTAGCTAATTAGTATGTAATTTTATATTAGAACTCACGTTTGGTGATACGGCATTAGAATGAATAATTTATTCTGTTGATCAACAACATTGAAGCAATGAATCATGTATTCACAAAACCTCCCCGGGTCCCTAGTGACTGAGTCGTACGATAAACGCTCCAGGCACACACCGCAGTAATGGAGGTCATGTCCTTCTCAGCACATCTCTCAAGCAGACATCTATTATATCACATATACTATAAAAAGTAAGCCAATGCAACTTCATAGATACTTACTCTATATGTTTTTACAGTATGAGGAAAGAACACTTACTTTAGATAAGCTTGAATAATGTTAATGTTCAGATAATCTCCACACATCATCTCTCTAATGTCCTCAAAGTTGATTGCCGTGATCATATCTTCTTCGTAGTGAAACATCGACTTTGGAAGCGTCATCATGAAGTTGTTAGTTTGAGATGACTTCAACATGATCTTGTCATAGAGATTCATCTGCTTGGCCCCCAAAACATTAACAAGTTTTTGTGGCAGTGCGAGCTTATTTTTAGGCACCTCAGAAGTCCTGGTGCGACCCCGGACGGGCGCTGGATTCTTACCTTTCGCACCCCGACTCACTGGATTCTTACCCTTCACACACAAACAGTAAAGCATAAATGTAAAGATAATTACTAATTGATTATTATAGTAACATAAACATTTATCTAGAACATACCCTTGTACTTCTGACAGGATTTGCCGGCGCGCAGATCTCTTCTTCTCTGGGCGGGATACACGGCGAGGAAGCTCAGGGATCTCAGGATTCGCCGGCGCGCTGGTCTCTTCTAGTCTGGGCCGGGTTACGCGGCGAGGAAGCTCAGGGATCTATAATAGATTAGATTAGACACTTAATGCTAAATAATGCATTTTATTAGATACTGAATGGTTGTCAAATAGTCTTACCTCATCGGTGACAACAATATAACATGCTGGCCAGGGCAATATGTCTCCCTTCGCTTCGATCAGCGTGCATTTGTTGTCAAACGCCATCGGAAGGTATTCATGCTCAAATCCATCAACTATCAGGTCTAAGGTCACACGCGCGTAGAATGGGGGTAGACGTACGAAACTGATGAGCGTGAGTGGACCTGATGGCAACACCGTCCCGTAGGCCGCATCTACAGGGTGCCCTTCTAATGGTATTTGGAGACGACATTTTTTTGCTCCTTTAATAAACAGAGATAATACGTGAAATAAATAAGTGAGTCCAATCTAATACTATTTAAATAACTTTATTTTAGGAGAAAAATATTTAAACAAAGTTAACCTGGACGTTGGCAAAAGGGTACGGGTCAGCGGCCGGAGCACAACTAGACGAGGAAGACAGTCGAGGAGGATCTAGCTGCTGCTGCTGAGTAGTCGCATGTGCAATCGCATTCAACGCTTCCTACAGCCTCTCCTCGATAGCCCGGCGCTCAGCAACCTGTTTCTCGTCATTAGCTTGGCGCTCAGCAGTGAACCTACGCTCTACCATCGCCTCGACTTCAGCAGCACTTAGCTGACCCTTCCTAGCAGATGGCGGGAATACGTTCTTCTAACGTACTTCTCCCCCAAATCCTCTAACGCGCCCTGGGTGATCCTTCTTCCCAAGCATTTGATTGAGCGCGTCGTCTTGAGAAGGAGGAGCGTGTAAGTCTACTTCTCCTCTCTGTGCCGCTTCGTACTGTCCAATTTTCAAAGAAGTTAACACTAAATTTAAGATCAACAAACACTTGAGTATATAAGTAAATTATTTAACAGCTACTTTCAAATACTTACAATTTGGTTAGCCAGTTGTTCAATCTCAGCATTAGGAAATATCCTCTGACCTTCGCTGGTCGTTTTCTGGCGTCCCAGTATGTACATCTGCACCCTCCTCGCCTCAGAGACATCCTCGATCGGGCATTCACTTCCATCCTCGTTCCTCCGTGTCAGCAAACCAGCTTCTTTCCATCCCTCGAGGCTGCCCACATATCCCCTTCGTCCCATGGTGTGGGGGTAGAGATTAGCTTCACGGTTTTGCCGTGCTTGTTCTTGTATTTGCTGTTAAGAAAGTACAACAGGAAATTAATTAGAAAATCAGGGATAAAGCATTATGAGCATTAATTAAGAAAAGAGTACACACAAACATACCCTGAACTCGGGGGTGGCGTGCCGCTTAACGAACTCCTTCCACTCCTCTTCAGTGATCATGCCATTGTACACAACATACGGCGGAGGCTCACGTGGGGGCACCCTGTTGATCCAATGCTCAACCAAGTAGTGGCGGAATGATTTAGCTTTGCCGGACACCAAAGAAAGAACGGTCTTCTTCACTTCTTCTGGGATCTTGTATCGTTCTTGCACCTTCTTCCAGATGGTCTCCTTAACTTCTTCCGGGACTTGTTTCCATGTGTGGTTGATGCAGCAATGTGATCTGGCCAGAGTCCCTAGCATACTAGCGAACTCTGACTTGCTGCCCCCACCATACCTCCCATACTTGTCCCACAGAAGACTAATCTGATCCGGTTTCTGCAGTTTCAACCCTCGGGTCGGACCTCTACCTCTGGGTCTCTGAGTAGCACTCGTAGAAGGTGCACTCATTGAAGGGCCAACAACAGCTGCGGCAGATGTAGATGGGGCAACAGCAGCAGCGGCAGATGTAGATGGGACCGGTACCATTTGCTGCTCATTTTCCTCCTCCTAACGACAAAATAAATCGAACTCTTCATCAGCCATGTCCGGATCAGCCATGCCTGCAAGGATTGAAATACAATTTGAATTAAATTAAGCATTTCATAATGGTCATAAACAAGCAATAAATAACAGAGTGTTAATTTCATATAAATTTTTATAGTAATAACTTACATACACCATTATCTCCCAACCCACATTCCCTCGTTATGGTCTGATCGTATATACTCACGATGACCTGTGACCTCAGCCTCTTCCAATGAAATAGGAACAGTTGGAGGTTCATCTTCAGCATCATACTCATCCTCATCAACCACACCATCCACACCAACTATTCCTCTTCTCCCTTTATGCAACAGACCATCTAGGATTACAGGGATCAGTAACATAAAATATCTGCTTAACCTTCGTCCCAACAACGAATGGCTCAACCGTGGGAGTAGCTCTAGACAGATCAACCAGTTTCATACCATGCTCCTCCTCACGGTAGCCATGATTGTTGTTAACCCAGTTACAGCGGAAAACACACATTTCGTAGCTGTTGTAGTCCAATACCCAGATGTCTTGTATAACACCAAATATGATTGTTGTACTGAGACAGGACTATGACCCACGACACCGATGTCATATATGTTTTGATAAGCTTCAAGGTCTACACCACTGTTTTGATTCATTGACTTCTGATCCTGACGTTCTGTGAAAAAGGTGAATCCGTTGACATCATACCCCTCATAAGAAATTACATCCAGATTTGGTCCAAGTGCAACTACTTCAATCAGTTCAGGCACATTCGTGGACTGATCGGACAACACTCTCTCTTTGAACCATCAGACAAATGTCCTATTCTGCTCATTTTGTAGTCTAACGTCACTCATGTTTGGATATTGTGCTCTTAAAACACACAAGTGTTCATCAAAGTATGGTTCAACATCTTCAAGATGACTTAGCACAACTAAATGAGCTTTGTTAAGAGTGTCTATGTCAATTCTTTTCAGTTTCCTTCCAACCGTGCCAACACCCTTTAATCTTCCCTCGTGTCTAGAACGTGGAAGTCCAATGGTATCGACACCTTCTAGGTAATTGGTGCAGAAGTCTACAACTTCCTCTGTGATAGTTCCCTCTATAATACTACCCTCTGGGTGACGACGGTTCTTCATTTTCTTCTTCAGGACCCATGTACCTTTCAAACGGATACATGTAGCGAAGGTACAAAGGACCACACATCAGAATCTCTCTTACAAGATGCATGAGGAGATGTATCATTATGTCGAAGAACGATGGAGGAAAATACATCTCCAGCTGGCACATTGTCATAATAAGATCCTTTTGTAATTTAGACAGAGTGTCCACATCAAGCACCTTAGACGAAATGGATTTGAGGAAGACACTGACGTTTGTGATTGTGTGTCTGACAGCATCCGGCAAGATCCCACGTAGTGCAATTGGCAAAAATTCTTGAAGTAGGATATGATAATCGTGAGATTTCATTCCTACTAATTTGAAATCTGTCATGGACACAAGGTTTCTTATGTTTGAGGAGTAACCTGATGGCACCTTGATGTTGTAAAGGGTACTGCATAGACTATGTTTCTCTTCTTTAGACAGATGTGACAGGCAGGAGGCAAGAATGTGCGTTTTCCACGTTCTTGCGGGCCAAGCTCTGTGCGTATGCCCAACTCAATTAAATCTTTTCTTCCTTTCAAATGATCCTTTGTCTTTCCTTTTATGTTCAAAAGGGTGCTAGTGATACTTTCACCCATGTTCTTCTCGACATGCATCCCATCGATACAATGTCTAACCTCCAGATGCTGCCAGTACTGTAGTTCCCAAAATATTGATTTCTTTTTCCAGACACTTTTTTCACCACTTTTGGTTGGCGACCCGAAGTTGTTCACAATATTATCCAACTTTTTGTAAATCTCTGTACCTGTCAAAGGCTGGCGCGTCATGCTGTGATCAGTTTTCCCATCGAACTCTTTCGCCATCTTTCGATACTTATATCCTTTTGGAAGCATTTTTCGGTGGCCCATATACACGGTTTTCCCACTATGTTTCAAGCGAATGCTTCAAGTGTTTTCACCACAAATCGGACACGCCAATGCCCCTTGATTGAATAGCCTGAAAGATTACCATAGGCGGGGAAATCATTGATTGTGCAGTACAACATAGCACGCAAATTGAAGTCCTCTTTACTGAATGAGTCGTAAACCGTAGCCCCTTCATTCCACAAGAGTTGTAGATCCTCTATCAAAGGTTGTAGGAATACGTCAATTCTGTTGCCCGGTTGCTTTGGACCAGATATTAACAAAGACAACAAGATGTGTCTTGGTTTCATGCATAACCACGGCGGTAGATTGTAATAACCAAAAGCACAGGCCAGGTACTATGTATGCTACTCAAAGTACCGTAAGGGTTCATCCCATCTGTGCACAAGCCTAGCCTTAGGTTTCTCGGTTCGTTACCAAACTCAGGAAATTTTACGTCTATGTTTCTCCACTGTAGTGCATCAGCGGCATGTCTCAATCTGCCATCCTTTTTCCTGTGAACTGAATGCCATCGAAGATTCTCTGCGTCTTTCTCAATGGAGAACAAACGTCTGAACCTTGGAATGATGGGCAGGTACCACAGTACCTTAGCTGGTGAACCTTTCTTACTACCGCTGATGTGAGTTTGTTGTTTCTTATACCGTGACGCTCCACATGCTGAACAGCTTTCAGCAAATTCATCCGATTTCCAAAACAGCATGCAACCATTTGGACAAGCGTGAATTTTCTGGTACCCCATACCCATTGGGCACATCATTTTTTTGGCTGAGTACGTAGTCGTTGGTAAAACGTTGTCCACCGGAAGAACGTATTTCAATAGTTCCAGGAGGTCAGTGAAACTTACGTCGCTCCAGCCATGTTCGCTTTCAAGTTGAATAGCTTGAGGACGACACTCAACTTGCTTAACTTTGTAGGGTCACACCCGGGGTACAACGGTGTTTTGGATGAATCCAACAAATTTTCATGCTTGTCTGGCGTGTTAGAGTAATGTCGTTCCACATCTTTGAGCATAGTCTCAATGTCATCATCCCAGAAATCTGGCTCAACGTTCGTTGTAACGTCTTCTGGATCACCAGCAACTGTATCATCTCCAAGTTCTGTTTCTGTGTTTGCCGGACCATTATCCCCTTCGTCAGGCTTAATAACATCGAACGCACTCTGACCATGCCATCGGATTATGTCTTGGAAATCTTTTGTAAAACCGCGACGGATTAGATGTTCCTTAATTGTTTCAACACCGCGATATCTCAGATTGTTTTGGCAGTCGATACACGGACAAAATATGTATCCCTTGTCTGTAGGTTTCAGATTGTTCGCCAACACCGTGCATAACTTATCAACTCCTTTTAAAAACTTGTCGTCCAAATTTCCGCTGTAAATCCACGAACGTTCCATCTCCTTCTAGCTATTTATATGAAGGCAGCCATTTCATACCGTCACCCGTAGCAGAGTCTTTACACTTTTGTATCTTATCAACCTAAATCCATCCATGAGTATTAAATCCCACCGGTGAACGTGTTTTTAATATGTAATTTATTGAAAATTTCGGCAGCATCTCCCTACAGTTCTTCAAATGGACGATATTATGATATTAATCAATAATATATGCATTCGAAGAACAATAAAGAGATACTGCTGAAATAATCAATAAAGTACGTATTAAAAGCACATTCACACCCTAGGTGTGTGATTTAACAATCGTGGACAGTCCCGACAGGGACTGCCGAAGATATACCTCTATTAGGTATATCTTGGGCGGATACCTATGTTTGGTAGTTTGTCAAATATTATATGTATATATAAATCTTACCTCTGGTAGACGATTAGCCGATGCTAACGGTTGAGGTCGGAAGCCTAAATAAAGTCGTAGTCCTGATGCATAAATGAAAAACGACAACATTAGAATTCATCAAAAAATCAAGGTTAAATGCTAGCTAAACCGTGGAAAAAAATCGACAGCATCTCCCCTATATTTCTAACGTCTCCAAATCAGTTTTATCAAAGTCAAATTCGCACGCACCATCTAGGAAACTGAAGCTGAAATCCAAACTGAAATCAAAACAGAAACTGAGTTGTGTTCTTGTTTTCTTCCCTGTCTGTTTTTTTTTCTTTCAACTGATTATACTTCTCCTAACTCCTTACCCAGTTACTTAAATATTCCATTAAGCTTTAAAATCCAGACCAAAACTCAAACAACTTGTTACAGTTCTGTTCCATTCATGAAACTAAGATATGCTACAGTTCTGTTCCATTCATTTTTCAGGAATCGGTAATATACTTGAACTTACTTTCTTTCCTGTGGCAGTTTTAAGTAGTAGCATTTTTAAAACTACACTATTATGTATTAATTGTAATACTAAATGCTAAGAATAAATAAATACAGCAGTTTACAGATTGGTTTGCAAAGTTACCGTAACTAAGCACCGAAGTGGGCAAGTAGTGTAGAAATCAGCCCACGAACTAGGTCGCAATTAACTGTGAATCTGGGCACAAATATATGAACAAGGTTAGAACATTTGCCATTACACTCTCAGGATTCAATACAAACGAGCTTAGAACTTGCAATCGAAATGCATGTATATGAACAAAGTTAGAAAAAAACGACAATCAATCGATCGCATACCCAATACGCGATAGAGACGTCGACGGTGAGACCAGTGGTAGATGGGTGGTGACCGGCGGCGATGGGAGTGACAAAGGTGGTGGGAGCGACGGCGGCGATGGCCGTTAGCAAGGTGACGGGAGAGAGGAGGCGATTTCAGTGAGGAAGATAGCGCGAAAGAGAAGAAGAGTTACTGTGAGTAGAGTGTGCAAAGTGTAGGCAAATGTTTTAAATGGACTTTAGATTACGGTTTACATGTAAACCGTAAACTAAAGTCACACTTTACATGACGGTTCCCAAAAAACCGTAATCTAAAGTGTAACGAAATTAAAAAAAAGCGCGATAATTATTTGGCATATGTTGGGTTTCAAACATAGGTAACACATTAATATAAAGTTTTTATTAATCTAAAATACACTAGTAAAACGACGTCGTTTACCGTAATCTAAAGTGTAACGAAATTAAAAAAATAGCGCGATAATTATTTGGCATATGTTGGGTTTCAAACATAGGTAACACATTAATATAAAGTTTTTATTAATCTAAAATACACTGGTAAAATGACGTCGTTAGCTATAATTTAGATTACGCGCGGAGTCAAAAAATCAAATAATACGGGAAATATTTGGTGTCAGGTCAAAACGACGTCGTTGACCATCAGTCGGAGGTAGGCGCGCCTTTTTTAGGACGGACTTTAGATGACGGTTATTAGTGAAACCATAATCTAAAGTCCGTTGACCGTAAAGTGCGCGTCAACATGGGACTTTAGATTACGGTTTCACTAATAACCGTCATCTAAAGTCCGTCCTAAAAAAGGCGCGCCTACCTCCGATGATTATTGATTACGGTTAATTCAATCATCGTCGCTAATTAATTCCGGCCTTCCTATTAATCACGAAGTCTGTTAAAGCCGTGATTAAACCACCGTCATTAAAGGCTCGCGTTCCACCAGTGTCCTAGACTTGTTAATCTGATCAATTAAATGAGTTTATCAGTTTGTTAGTTTATGAGTGAGAACTGCGGCTATCAATTGACTACAGGGAAGAACCAGTTAGTATAGAGATGGTAATTCCTCTAAACACTAGCTGACCATTAATCTAGACTACACTTAAAGCAATTAGTAAACAGTGGATTCATAACGAGAGTTAGGATTCGGTCTTTGCTAATTAGAATTCGTGGAGCGGGAGACCGAATACGAGTTATCCTTATTCTAGGGTTTTATTCAGAATTCTGTAGAAATCACTTACGGGAAAAAATGCAGACCTAGAGAGAAGTAGTAAACCGGAATTTCCCTTATCAAACAAAATCAAAACAATTATTTACCTGTTATTTATTGCTTATTGAACTCCTTTACAATATTCACCATCACATACTAAAACCCCTAATTTCCTGTTATTTTTATTGTTCTTGTTTTGTGAGTAGAAATTAAATTAGCCACTGCCTCTTGGATTCGATACTCAGGGAATACTCCGAGATTTAAACTTGCGATAATCGACCGGTACACTTGCCGTTAGGTTAAACCCCCAACAACAATTTACCGTTAGGTTTTACCCCAACAAGTTTTTGGCGCCGTTACTGGGGAGGCACGGTTGCTTAGTTTAATTTTTCTTATATTGGTATTATCTCATATAATTTTGTTTTGTTTTTGCTTTTTTTAGTTTAGTTTATCTTTGTTTTGTTTTTATTTTATTTTATTTTCCTTTGTTCATTTTCTTAGTTTTGTGCAATTTGTTTTGGTTCTAGTATTATTTTGGTTTTACCCGATTGAGTTTACTTTTACAACTACATTTGTCAGTTATCTGATTTTGGTTTATGGTTAAAACTCGTTCTGAAGGAAATCCTGAATTTGAGCTGGAACATGAGATAGAACGACTTACAAGAAGAAGTCGTCAGGGATTGGTACTGGAAACTGCAGTTGAACTAGAAGTGTTTCAAAGACTCACCAGGTGATACCTTTGTTAACGACTACACTCGCCCAAATGTGGATGGACTCACATCGCCAATAGTAATCCCTGCACTACCGGAAGGGATAGAATGGCAATTCAAGACCTACTATGTTACGATGGTCCTGAATGCTCCACAGTTCAGTGGAGTCGTCACTGAAGACCCAAATGTTCACCTTACATCCTTCCTGCGACTGGTTGGAGCATGTTCAACCCCAGCTTCTCAGGAGGTAGCCAGGCTAACTTTGTTCCTTTTTCACTCAGGGACAGAGCTGTAGAGTGGCTGAACTCCCTATCTCCGAACAGTATCACTTCCTGGAGCGAGCTAGCAAATGCGTTCCTAGCAAAGTACTTTCACCATCCCAAATGCTGGTAATGAGAGGTGAGATCACAAACTTCAAACAGTATAGCGGTGAAACTCTTTCTGAAGCTTGGGAGCGATTCAAAGGAATTGTAAGAAGAGTGCCACATCATGGTCTGGGAGAAGAAGTTGTATTGCAATCATTTTATAAGGATCTAGACCCCAAGAGCCGTCTATTAGTTGATACCTGTGCAGGAGGAAGTCTTATGGAACTTCCAATCACCAGGATAAAGGAGTTGTTGGAAACTCTTTCCAATTCAGCTAACCAATGGGGAGGTGCTAGAGCTGCCACTGAGATCTTCCCCAAGAAGAATGCAGGAATTTATGAGGTAGACTCGAATACCCTCTTAGCTGCTAAAATGGATATCATCTCTAAGTAGTTTGAGAAGATGTGCACACTGATGAACCCAAAATCAAACGCATCGGCTATCACTGATTCATTCCCTCAATGTGAGTATTGTGGTAGAAATTCTAACATGTGCCAGTGTGTTCCACCGCAAGAAGAGGTAGCAAACTATGTTGGTAACAGACCGGGTAATTATTTCAGAAATCAAAGCAACCCGGGTAACCATTCTCAGCAGCAGAATCGTTACCAAACTGGCGGTAACAACAATTACAACCAAAGACCTCAACAGCAGTATAATCCCTCTTATCAGAAGCAGGCACTACAGAATCAGTAAGTACATAATACAGGTGCTGGTGCGTCCTCTAGTATGGATGAAGTTCTGGCCAGAATGAATGATTTCATCACGGTTAACACCAAGAAATTTAATGAGCTGGAAGCTTTCAATCAGGAGCAGAGGTCCTTCAACAATGATCAAAGGACATTCAATAGGAACATCGAGACTCAGCTATCTCAGATATCACAGCAATTGGCTCAGTGTCCTTTGGGTTCTTTGCCCAGTCAGTCAGAGCAGAATCCGAGAGAGCATGCCAAGGCAATCACATTGAGGAGTGGTACACAGCTTGATCCGGTGATCCCTGAAGCTGAGCCCCCTCTTCTTAATGTTGAGCAAAATGAAGAACCTACACCCAGGTTCTCAGGAGGAACCAGCTGAAGAGGAGGTGGCGATTAGCAAGGCTCCAAAAATTTCCCCACCCCCACGCCGCGCAGTTGATGAAGCGTCGGATCCTTTTCCAAACCGGTTAAAGAAGAGAGACCTGGATGAGCAGTTTGGTAAGTTCTTAAGTATTTTTAAGAATCTAACCATTAACATTCCTTTTTCTGAAGCGTTGAAGCAGATGCCAATATATGCTAAGTTCATGAAGGACATCCTGTCCAATAGACGGTCTTTAGTGGAGAAGGATACTGTGCAGCTTACCAAGAGCGTTTCAGCCGTCTTTCGAAGAAGCTTCCACCTAAGCTTGATGATCCAGGTACTCCGTCATACCTTGCGCAATAGGTAATGTGAACTGTGGTAAGGGTTTATGTGACTTAGGTGCGAGTATTAATCTAATGCCCTTATCAATGTATTTGAAGCTTGGTTTGGGAGAATGTGAACCTACCCGAATTACTCTTTAATTAGCTGATAGGTCAATCATCCTACCTAAAGGGGTGGTAAGGATTTAATTGTTTCGGTTGGTACTTTTGCTTTCCCTGCTGATTTCGTTATCTTAGACATGGAGGAAGACAAGTAGTACCGCTTATCTTAGGCCGACCATTCATGCGTACAACAAGGACCCTCATTGATGTCGAAGGAGGGAAGATTTACTTCGGTTACATGATAAGCAGCTTGTATTTGATATGACCAAGGCTACTACTCACCCTCTGATGTTCATGCTTGTTCAGTTTAGATTGTATTGATACCTTGATGCAGGACTATTCTTATAGCTCCACGGAGCTGGATGCATTGGAGAAGTGCTTGGTAGAATCCATAGAAACAGCTCATGATGACCCTAAGATTTCTGCTGCAGCATTTCAGCTTGCTGCTGGGAGGCCATAAAGGAAGAACCACAAAATCGAAGAGGAACCGCTGGAACCGAGTTCCAAAGATGCTAACTCCTTCTGTGGACTCACCCCCTTCCCTTGAAATTAACCCTCTCCCTAGTCACCTTAAATATGCTTCTTAGTTCCTCCATTTGATTTGCCTGTCATTATTTCTAATAGTTTAACCAATGAACATGAGGAAGCCTTGTTGCAGGTTCTAAAGAGGAACAAAGAGGCACAAGGGTGGTCCATTGCTGATATCAAAGGCATTCCCCTACATTCTACACTCACCGCATTTACCTTGAGGAGAATGACAAACCAACGAGACAGCCTCAGCGAAGACTGAACCCGTACATGAAAGAGGTGGTTAAGAAGGAGGTTATCAAGCTCTTGGATGCAGGTATCATCGACCCAATTTTTGACAGCGAATGGGTAAGTCCTACACAGGTCGTACCTAAGAAAGGGTTTAACTGTGGTGCCTAATGATAAAGGTGAATTAATCCCTCAGCGTACTATTACCGGCATAGAGTTTGCATTGATTACAAGGAAATTAAATGCCGCCACTAGGAAGGACCATTTCCCCTTCCTTTTATTGACTAGATGCTGGAGAGACTTGCAGGACAAGAATATTACTGTTTCTTAGATGGTTACTCTGGTTATTTTCAGATTCCAATTGCTAAGGAAGACCAAGATAAAACCACTTTTACACGTCTGTATGGTACTTATGCTTATCGACACATGCCCTTTGGTTTGTGTAATGCACCATCTACTTTTCAAAGATGCATGACCGCTATCTTTGCTGATTTTATTGAAAAGTGCATTGAAATCTTTATGGATGATTTTTCTGTCTTTGTACCGACTTTTGATTCTTGTTTGAGAAACTTGGATTTAATCTTAGCTAGGTGCAAGGAAACTAACTTAGTGCTCAATTGGGAGAAGTGCCACTTCATGGTGCAGGAAGGCATCGTGCTCGGACATAAGATTTCTAAGAAAGGGATCGAGGTAGACAAATCAAAGATTGAAGTAATAGAGCAGCTGCCACCACCATTGTCGGTAAAGGATGTCGGAGTTTCTCAGTCACGTCGGTTTTATAGGCGTTTTGTTAAGGATTTTTCTAAGATCTCTAAGCCTCTTTTGATTTATTACTTAAAGATGCTAAATTTGAGTTTACAAAAGAGTGCTTGGATGCGTTCAATTTGCTTAAAGCTAAGTTGATTTCTGCACCTATTATTGTTGCTCCTGATTGGTCGTTGCCTTTCGAGATTATGTGTGATGCCAACGATTATGCATTGGGAGCAGCTTTGGGTCAGAGGCATGACAAGGTATTGAGGATAGTCTACTATGCTAGTAAGACTATGAATGAGGCACAGAAGAGCTACGCAACGACAGAGAAGGAGCTGTTGGCGATTGTCTTTGCTTGTGATAAGTTTCGACCGTACATCATTGGCAGCAAAGTCATCGTGCACACCGACCACTCAGCTCTCAGGTATCTCTTTGGAAATTTGACGCTAAACTCGTTTGATCAGATGGATTTTTCTTTCGCAGGAATTTGACATTGAGATTAGAGACAAACCTGGAGCACAGAACGGAGTAGCGGATCACTTATCCCGTATGGAAGTTCCAGATGATGGCAGGCTGATCAATGAGTATTTCCCTAATGAGTATGTCTACATGATTGGTCATTCCACGGACCCTTGGTATGCTGATATTGAAAATTACCTAGCCAAGGGCATTGTTCTTTCAGAGTTGTCATATCAGCAGAAGAAGAAGTTCTTCTCCACGGTCAAGCATTACCTTTGGGACGACCCGTTTCTGTTTAAAGTCTGTGCAGATGGTATGATTCGTCGTTGTGTATCGGAGAATGAAGCTAGAGACATCCTGACGCATTGCCATTCTAGAGAAGCAGGGGGTCATTTGGTCCGACTAGGACAGCTGCGAAAGTTTTGGAGGCTGGCTTCTTTTGGAAAAGTCTGAACAAGGATTGCTATCAATTTGTTTCCACTTGTGATCAATGTCAAAGGTATGGGAATTTATCCAGATGCCACGAGATGCCATTGAATTCGATCTTAGAGGTTGAGCCGTTTGATCTCTGGGGCATTGATTTCATGGGACCGTTCCCACCATCTCAAGGTAACCTCTACTTCTTGGTAGCAGTAGATTATGTCACCAAGTGGGCTGAAGCAATAACAACACCTACCAATGATGCCAGAGTGGTGCTTAAGTTTTTGAAGAGGAATTTTTCCCGTTTTGGTGTCCCACGAGCAATCATTAGGATGGGGGTACACACTCTGCAACAAACAGTTTGAAGCTCTTCTGTAGAAGTATGGTGTACGGCACAAGGTCTCTCTACCGTATCATCCATAAACGAACGGACAAGCTGAGATCACCAATAGGGAGCTTAAGTGGATTCTCCAAAAATCTATCACATCCTCGAGGCGAGACTGGTCCCTTAAGTTAGATGACGCCTTATGGGCATACCGCACTACCTTTAAAACACCTTTAGGTATGTCCCCATACAAGTTGGTCTAGGCAAGGCGTGTCACTTACCTGTGGAGCTGGAGCACAAGTCTTTTGGGCACTTAAGGCATTGAATTTTGATCTCCAAAAGGCTGGTGAAAGCATAAGCTACAACTGTGTGATCTGTAGGAGTTTAGAGAGGCAGCTTATGAAAACGCCAAGATTTATAAGGAAAAGACGAAGAGTGGCATGATAAGCTGTTGGTCAAGCGTGAGTTTCACGTGGGGATAAGGTCTTCTATTCAACTCCCGCCTGAAACTATTTCCAGGAAAGTTAAAATCTCGTTGGTCCGGCCCATTCACAGTGACAGATGTCTCACCTTATGGAGCCATTGATCTAATCAACACAGAAGGCGAGACATTCAAGGTCAACGGATCCCAGCTAAAACATTATTGGGTAGTAACAGTGCCGAAGTTCACTCGGTGATCACTGTTTACAACCCGCATGCTAAGTACACAAATAAAAGGTCTAGCTAAAGACCGAAAAGATGGGCAGCTTGGTGGGAGGCAACCCACCAGTATAAAATCTTATCCCCACCTTCTTTTACACTTTCCTATTACTTGATATAATTTACTTTTAATTTATTGAGAATTTTTTTACAATTGACAGCACGAGCCCGGACTCCGCTATTTCAATACATAATTCTGCCTGGTTCCACTTAAGTCCTCTGGTTTTGCAGATTTAATCTTTCAGGTACTTCATTTTAATGCTAAACTAAACTCAAGTGTGAGGAAATATCACGGCAGTGTTCATCACGGATCAGGGAGTCCTTTACACTCTTGCTATTTAACTTCTGCATTTTTGTGGTTGTTTTATTTTTATTTATTTTTGGTAATATTTCATTTTTTTATAATTGAGGTGTTAGATTAGTGGATTTTTACTTTAATTTATACAAAAAAAAACATTTCAACGCGTCTGGCTAAACCCAGCCGGACGCAATCCGGTCGCGCAAACCTACCTTGTCCAGATCCGGACGCCTCATCCGGACGTGACTAAAAACTCGCACGCCGAATTTTCTTTCTTTCTTTCTTCCTTCTTCTTTCTGCCCTTTTTCTTCTTCGTTCTCCTCCCGACGAACTCAAAAACCAGAAAATTTGCTTCCCCTATTATCTTCTTCCTCATCTTCGAAAATTTCCGCCCAGCAACATCCAACGCTTCGCCACCACCACACCAGCGCCGCGACCACCGGAACTCAGCACCACACCTCCCTCCCATTCCTCCATTTTCGAAACCGAAAATAAACGCAACAGGTTCTGCATTCTGTGATATTACTCGATTTTAATGTCGATTAGGGTTAGATTAGGTTGTAGTTGTGTGATTTCTGATGTTAATTTGCTGTTGCGCTGCTAAAACGTGGGTTTATGCGAAATTTGGATGTTTTCTGGTTGGATTTTGTGGTATCGGCGCTGCTCTGTCGCGGCGCAATTTTTTTAGGGTTACAGGTGCGTCCGGATCAGCGTCCGGCTAAGTTGACCCGAACGTGGATCCGGACATGTTAAAATTTTGCGAATTTTCTGAAATTGTTTTCTAGGTTTATGTTGTACTGTCTAAGGCAATTGTTTGTGAAATACCCCAAACTTAGATATGGTGTTTAAGTGATAAACTAAGATATAAGGAGGCTAATAATGCCTTAGAAACATTAAGAAAACTTCTAATCAAAGAAAATATAAGGAAACACCAAAAGAGCAGTTTTAACAAAAACGTGCTCTAAGCTTGGAGAGACTTGGGAGAGTACCAAATATTGCTCTAGACCTTGTAATATCCTAATGGTCATTTTAAGTCAATTACCAAGGAAAACCAAGCTTGAAAACAAGTTAAACACAAATGTGCTTTAAGGAGTCTTAAAGCACGTTTTTGAAAATTGTCTTGTAAATGAGTTTGAATGGCTAAATGTCCATCATTACTCTTCAATTAATATGTGTACTATATAGTATCACATTTGGAGGTCTATATCAATGGGAAATCAAAAATTTCACAACAATGTGCCTTGTTTTTGATGAATAGTGAATTAATTAAGCTAGTTTATAACAATAAGTCTATATAAGTGAGACATTGGTCAACAACAAAGACTAAATTACCCTCATTACTAAACGGGGGCCGGTTCTTAGGAGGTGAGTCACCACCTTCATGACTCATTAAGTAATAAGAAAGAAAATAAGTCTTATAAAGCATAAAGTACTATTCACCTTTTAAGATAATATCACATTTTACTTACCTCTCTCCTCACTTCTTCATTCTCCCTTGTTTCACACGGTTTCTTGCTCTCTTTCTCTTCTCCATTAACGTGAAGCTCCTCTCCATGCTAGCTCCACCTTCTCTTGCACCAACTGCTCATTTTAGCCAAATCCAAACAAAATACATATTCTTCTTAGTTAGCTCAAGCTCCTCCTTTCTATCTTTTCAAAACTTCAAGAGCTTCATTTTGGTGCCAAGTCAAACCACCATTAGAGGAGGAAATTCAAGTTTGGAGACTCCATTGGCATCTCCATTCTCTTAATGTAAAGAAAGTGTAAGAAATCTAGGTTTCCACCATTTTTCTTCACATGTCCGAAAATATATACTCATGGGACTCCATGTTTATGGCTTGTTCTAGCTTGTTTCTACTCTTCAAAGGGAAGAGGAGGTCCTTCTTGCTTCACATCCAAGTTTGTCTTGAGAAACCAAGGTAAAACAATCACATTAATACCTTAAAACATATTTTTTAAACCTAGGGTTGTTCCTTAGGGTTAATGTGTTATCTAGTACTCATTAGAGTCATTGGAATTGGTTAGAACATTGGCAAGGAGAATCACATTGGTGACCGAGATTGAACAAAGAAACCAAGGAGAAAGCTTTAAGCTTGTGAGGGAAACAAGGTAAATTACTTACCTTAAGGTGTTTTGTTGTTAAGGGAATGAGGATGTAGGTATATGATGAGTTTAGTGTAGAGTATATTGGGAAGGTCTATAAAACTAGGAGAAACAATGACTATTCTTGTGAACTTGTGACTAAGGAAACATGAGAAAAGAGATAGTTTTAAGAATATAAGGTGAAGTACAAGAAGCATTTTATTTCAATGGGAGCCTTGTTGAGTGTATTCGCGGGTTGAAGGCATATATAGTGGAAATTCAGTGGTTAAGATTATTGTTATTTAAGGCCTAAGTGCTAAGCATTTGTAAGTTTAAGCACTATATGATGATGGGGTGAAGTTTTAGTGATATTTGCGTGTTAAGGTGTTGTGGTGAAAATTTGGGTGATGTTGGTTGTTTGATGGAGAAAAACCATGTATGAGGTGGTATTATATACTAGAGAAACCTATGGCAAAATTTAAGGAGAGATTAAGTGTGTTTTTTTTTTTTTAAGGACACTCTAAGGGGAATCAAGACCAAGAGGGACTAGGTTGTTCTATAGGTTGTATGATGAAAAGGGTGAGTTTAAGGTGTTTAATGAGTTATAATGACTTAGGCATTACTATGAAGGATTTAGAAGTCAAGAGAATGGTATTTGAGTTATTTAGGACTTAGGCAAATGTTGTGTGCACAACTAAGAAGGAAATAAT
Organism: Limonium bicolor; assembly: GCA_023374045.1. Lineage (NCBI taxonomy): Eukaryota > Viridiplantae > Streptophyta > Magnoliopsida > Caryophyllales > Plumbaginaceae > Limonium > Limonium bicolor. The sequence continues at coordinate 84,471,583 of CM041782.1, forward strand.
GTGTTGATGATGGAAGTTAAACTTGTGAAGGAACCTTTAGTAAATGCTTAAAAGGGTTTTAGATGGTGAGAGATGCTTGGGAGATGATGTTTGGTAGGTGAGGAAACATTTGGCATAGTGGTTACATTAGGTATGAACCACCACCTAGAAACCTAGAGGAAAGCATTACAAGTGTTACATTATTACAAGGAAAATCATAATGACTAAGGTGGATTTTGGTGTGAGTGGTGAGTGATTTAATTGTGTTTAGAGGAGGGCTTAAGGTGTATTTGAGGTGCCCAAATGAGGTTATAGCATAATAGAAACTTGTGGAAGAGTTTAGAATTGAAAGAGGCAATTTAAGAGGAAAGGTCTGTTGAGGACCGACCCAGGGTCCGACCCAGTCTTGGGTCGGTCGGGCCAAGTTAAGCCATCCGGAATGCCTCTGGACTGGACCGACCCAGGGGTTTGGGTCGGTCGGCTTAGCCTTGGGTCGGTCGGGCAAGGTTTAAGTAGGAAAATGGGTTCTGTAAGGGACCGACCCAGAGGGTTTGGGTCGGTCGGTCTAGCTCTGGGTCGGTCGGATGGGTTTCAAGAGACAGAAGATTTCTGTACTAGACCGACCCAGGGGTAGGGTCGGTCGGTGGGTCGGTCGACCCTTAACACTTAGAAAAAAAAAAGAGAATTTTGAATTCTAAGAATGGTGATAGGTATGAGGTATACCTTTGGTAGGGTGGTAATGATAAGGACCCTAAGAACTTAAGGAATTAAGTTAAGATTAAGTATAAGTTTTAATGTTTAAAGTTAAGTTGTAAGTAAGTGGCAAAGACTTAGGGGGTATTAAATGGGAATCTTTAGAGACTAAGTGAGTTAAGAAAGGTACAAATAACTAATGACCTAAAAATGAATGAATGTTTTTAGGTTTGTGAGTTGGGACCCCGAAGAAGGTTAACAAACAACGATCGACGGTGAACGGTACAATCCTTCTTGTGACCTGCTTGCTAACGAGGTGTCCCTCGGCTTGTGTGCTATCTGTTTAATTGCTATGACTAAAACAAGATAAAGCATGCAACCGGTTATATTGTTCTCGTTGATTGTGTTATATTTACACTAACCCGCGAGACCTGAGATTGTTACTAAACCAAGTTTAGTACTTACTGAGTTAAGAATAGAGTTAAGTTTGATGGTTGTTGGTTAATGCCCGTTAGGGCTTAGCTAGCACATGGTGTTTAAGATGTTCTACTAACTGGAACTTGAGTGAGGAAACCCGGGACCGATCTCCGGTCATGCATGCTAAGGAAAAAGGGGGACGGTATCTGAATCAGATCCGCCCTCCGCTTAGGACTTGTCTTCGGACTTGTAGCCTAGGGCCGGTTGCCGGCTCAGCTACGCTGGACTCCCGTCCAGAGTAGGTGGCATTAAGATGGTGCAGTGGGATCACCTAAATCACAGGTTCGAATTAAGCTACAACCAATCCCTTCCAGGAAAGGTTTGTATATTGAGATTGAGATTAAGATTGAGATTAAGATTAAGGTAAGGTAAGGAACTGAGATTAAGGAAATGAGGACTAAGGAGAGGGTTACTAACCCACTTGTTAGGGAACGCTTGAGTCGTTCATATGGTTGTGAACTATATCTGTTCATTTGTGGTGATTGTTATTGCACTTCATATTATGTTTGTGTATGTAATCAATTTCCATGCTATCGACAAGTAGTCGTCGTAGCCCCGTTAGCTTGGGGGCCATGAGAGGGTGTACCAGCCTTCGTGCTGACCCCCTCGGGGGCTATTTTTACACTTGCAGGTAAGAGACCCATGAGGACGCACTACGAGAGTAGGAGCGGTTAGACTTAGGGTGGGTTGTTTATTTTGAGTTCGGGATGCGCCTGTGCACCCGACTGTTTATATTAAACTGATGTAAGTTTGGGATTATGTTAAGATACTAGTACTCTCGTTGTTGTGGTATTATGAATGTTGATGTTTAAGCTGGATAAGTATTTTGGATAAGTATTGTAAGCATTTAAAACCGGTATATTCTAACGATCAGACCGTGGCGAGGTCCAGGTGTTGTTTATTTCCGCTGCGACGTATTCGATTAAGTGTTCAGATTGCGATAACCACGATAGGCTTTGGATGGGGTGTTACAAAAAGTGGTATCAGAGCGTAGTTACACTCTGATCAAGAAATACCGGACTTGAGTAACCACCGAGTTAGGATATAAGTTAAGGAATAAGTGTTGGGTTAAGGGTGTGAGGAGTTAGAGTGAGTAGAGTCAGATGACCACTAATAAGTGTGGATTTCTTTACCGTCTACGGACGTTATAAACTTACTAACCAAAACGATGGTGAGTACGAATCTAATGTAAGTTATGCTTGTTCAGATGGCAGGACGCCCTAGAGGAGGCCGTGGTCGCGGCCGGGGTGAGGATACTTCAGGATACCTGGAGGGCAGACGATCGCAGAGATCGTAGCTGCCCTTTAAGGGCATATGGGCTACCACCCTGGTGTGGGTGCACCACCTCCACCGCCACAACCTAGGGAACCAAACTGGGTGAAGAGTCTTGCAGACCTTCGACCCGCTCATTTTAAGGGGAGACCGATCCCGCCAAGCTTGAGGCGTACATCTCCGAGCTGGAGACCGCCTTCGAGACCCTTGATGTCCCTACTGGATCAAGGTACGCCTAGCTGCTTTCTATCTGAAGAGGGCGGCAGGTGATTGGTGGAAGCTGGTGAGGGCCGAGCATGTGGCCAATCCAGAGTTCGGCTGGGAGCAGTACACCGCCTTGTTACGAGCAAAGTACTACCCCCGCCCATGTCCAGACGAAGAAGCGCTTACAGTTGGATGCGCTAAAACAGTCGGACAAGATGACAGTGGACGAGTATTACTCAGAGTTCACTGCCTTGCTCCGTCTTCTGCCAGGTCTAGGGTATTCTGACCAGATCTTGGTGGACCGCTTCTATGGCGGGCTTAGCCATCGACTCCGCTACGGCATGGGGCCGACGAGTTACACTACCTTGCAGGTAATAAGAATGATTGAAATTTGAGTAGTGTGATAAGATTTAGATTATGGAAAAATAAGTGAGACTAATACTATGGAAAAGCAGGAGTGCTATCATGCCGCTGCTAAGGTTGAGATTACCGTCCAGCTGAGGGACGAGGAGAATGCTAAGAGGAAGTGCTGGTAAAAGCTCAGAGAGTCAAGGCAAGGAGGGTACAAGAACAAAAGTACCAGCCTCAGGCCCAGAAAAATCAGAACCCGAAAGGGAAGGAGGAAAAGGAGAAGGCTTCGGACGAGCCATTGAAGCTGACATACGCTATTGCAGCTACACCCCTGCGCTCTAAGGCGCCAAAGGGTAAGGAATTGATGTTGAATGAGTTAAGAAATAAATTAGTAACCGTTTGAGATATGAGAATTGACAATATGAATCATCAGGATCTGAGACTGAGAGGGGAGCCGGTGGTGGCTACCAGCGACGCTTCATCTGTAGATGGTGTCACAAGGACCACCCCGGGCTCGACTGTAAGGGGAATAAGGTGGAGTGCAACTTCTGCGGAGTGTATGGACACCGGGCATACGAGTGTTACCGGAACCCTGCTAGCAGAGCCTATAGGCCCGACACCAGGGGCAAGGCAAGACCGATCAGGGAGCTGGATCTGACGGTCAGAGGAAGGTGCAGCAGCCGGCGGACAAGAACCCACGTTGACCCAGAAGACGGGGCCCACTCTACACATGGTGGACCGGGACGATGAGCCTGAGCCCTCATCGAGGCCAGGTACCACTATAACCATTTAGTAATAAAACTACCTGCTTACCGCATTATCATGCATGTTTGGTGAAATATATGAGTTAAGTAAGAATAAGATGAGATTAGAACCTAAGTGAGACATAACCTACTACCACTCTAGGAAGATTCAACATCTGCTACCAATACCATCTACACCTAATCCGAAGCACACCGACATCGAAACCATACACTTTCCAACCGAAGAATGTCAGGTTATCCGCCCAGGTATGATTCTATTAAGGGGATACCTGACACCCGAAGCACAAATAGCCATCATCAGGAGATGCAATCAACTAGGAATGGGACCGGGAGGTTTCTACACACCGGAGTACCCAGGGGGAGCAAGGATGAAGTTAAATGATGAGCTTGGGCAAGGATTGGAATCCGTATGCCAAGAATTACCAAACCACGAGGGAGCAAGATGGAGTCTCACCACCGGGAATACCCGAAGAGTTCCATCCAGTTATTACACAAGTCGTGGAAATCGCTCTGCAGTTGGAAGCTGAACCGATTCCAGACATCCAGCCAGACATTTGCATTGTAAACTTCTACGAAAAAGATGGGAAACTGGACTACACCAGGATAAGGACGATACAACGCGTCTCTCGAAAGAGGGATACCCGTAGTGTCTTGGTCCATTGGAGATGATGCGGAGTTTTTTATACGGCGAGCAGAAGCGTGCGGACCGTGCAGATAAGATAGTACTTAAGTCAGGTGATGTGTTAATTTTGGGAGGAGAATCAAGGATGTTGTACCATGGGATTAAGAGAATCAAGCTGAATACAGCACCGTCAGCAGTAATCAATGCGACGCATATGAGACCAGGAAGATTAAACCTAACCTTTAGACAATATTAGCCATGTAATGTTAGAATGAGATGAGAATGAGATGTAAGATTGAAGCACATGTTAAACAGGATGGTCATGAATAAATAACAGTGTTGTTCATATAATTGATTATGACTCTTGTTATACCATCAATACTCATGGAGCTTGTGCACAATTAGGTTATGGACTCGTACGGAAGGTGCACTAAGCATACTCACAGAGGCACAGGCCGACGCTAGAGGTACTATCCTCACCGGCACCTTTCTGATCAATGGGATTGGGCATCAGTTCTCTTTGACTCAAGGGCCCTCGCATACCTTTGTCTCTGCATCATTTGCGAGCAGGTTGGGGCTAGACGCTGATGAGCTACCCGACTTCACGGTTACGCTCCCGTCTAAGGAGAAGGTTCGTTGCACTCGTTACTCCGAGGAGCCACCATCAGAATTAAGGGGGAAGACTTCCCAGTCAGTTTCATTGATTCAGTAAGCTAGGATTTGATGTTATCTTCGGATGAACTGGTTGGAGCGGCACAAGGGACGTACCTCTGCGCCGAGCATAGATTGCTGCTCAGAGTCCGTCTGGGGTAACAATATCATACCGCCAGAGGCCCAGAGAGCCTTCGACTAAGATCATCACCGGCCATGGCAATGCATAGAGAAATAAGGAGAAAGGAAGAAGTATACCTCTGCTATGTACAACATAGAGAGAGACCCTGAGTTCGACCCCGACTTACCGGTAGTGTCGGAGTTCCCCGACTTATTTCCACGGGAACTGCCCGGCATGCCACCCACTCGGGAGGTAGAGTTCACCATCGAGCTGCTACCTGGTACCGGACCGATAGCCAAGCACCATACCGCATGGCTCCGGCAGAAATGACTGAATTAAAGGAACAATTGAAAGATTTGTTAGATAAAGGATTCATTAGACCAAGTGTGTCACCATGGGAAGCGCCAGTCCTCTTCGTGAAGAAGAAGGATGGTAGTCTCCGCCTCTGCATCGACTACAGAGAGCTGAATGCAGTGACAGTGAAGAATAAGTACCCACTACCCCGCATTGACGATCTGTAGATCAGTTGAAGGGAGCATCTGTGTTTTCCAAGATTGATCTCAGATCGGGGTATCATCAGATAGCCATTAAGGAGGGAGCCATTGAGAAGATGGCATTCCGGACACGATACGGCCACTATGAGTTACAGTGATGCCGTTCGGTTTTGTCGAACGCACCAGCGAAGTTATGGATCTGATGAACCGCTTGTCCGGGAGCAGCTGGACAAGTCGGTTGTGGTTTTTATTGATGACATTCTGATATATTCAAAGTCTTTAACATGGTTAGGAACATGAGGAACGGAGAGGGTATTGGAAATATTGAGGAGAACCAGCAGCTATATGCTAAGTTCTCCAAGGTGAGTTTTGGCTTGACCAGGTCTCTTTCCTAGTCATGTCATCTCAGATGCTGGGGATCGCAGTGGATCCAGCAAAGATTGATGCCGTACGTACCTGGCCAAGGCCGAAGACTGTTACCGACATCCGGAGCTTTCTCGGTCTGGGCAGGCTACACATGAGATTTGTTAGAGATTTCAGCAAGGTCGCGAAGCCGATGACCAGTCTGATGAAGAAAGAGCACCATTCTGTGGACAGTTGACTGTGAGAGATCATTTCAGCGCTTGAAGGCTCACTGACCACTGCACCGGTACTGACCATTCCAGACGTACAGAGGGCTTTGAGGTGTTATTGTGCCACCGGCAGAGGGCTGGGTTGCGTGCTCATCTGCAGGCAGAGGCATGTTGGTGTGCTGGCATCATGCCTCACGCCAGTTAAGAAACATGAGGAGAGAACTACCCCACACATGATTAGAGCTGGGAGCTGTAGTCCGCTTTGAAGATATGGCGTCACTACTTATATTGGGTTATGTGTCACGATCTATCACCGATCAGAAGAGTTGAAATACATATTCACTCAGAAGGAGTTAAATCTTCGACAGAGGAGATGGTGAGAGTTTCTGAAAGACTATGACGGACCTCCATACAAAGAAGGGAAGGCCAATGTTGTAGCAGATGCCCTGAGCCATCGAGCACACTCACTCCATTCGCTAGTTTCTTTCTCCAGCTTCGTTGATGAGGTTCGAGAGGCTCAGAGGACAGAGGAGTACGGAGAGGTCAGACAGAAGCTAACAGATGGTACCTTTGAGAGTCAGAAATACGACTTCAGACTTCATGATGATGCTGATCAGACTTAAGGGCCGATATGCATACCACGAGGAACACGGATCTGAAAGACCGTATACTTAGAGAATCACACTGGTCTTCAGTTTCCATCCATCCGGGAGCCTCTAAAATGTATAAAGACATGAAGAGATACTTCTGGTGGTCGGGGATGAAGACAGATGTTACCGAGAGTTCGTCTGAGATGTCTCACATGCCAGAAGGTGAAATTCGAGCACCGACGACCGGCGGAATGGTACAGTCGATGCCAGTTCCGGAGTTGAAGTTCCATGATATCTCCATGGACTTCGTAGTTGGGCTTCCACCTGCTAGGGGAGGGTCTCAACATGATATGGGTGGTGGTGGATCGCCTTACCAAAGTAGCCCGATTCATACCGATGAAGGATACTTGGAAGGTGACCAATTAGCTGAGTTATTTGAGAAAGAAATCATGAGGCATCACGGCATACCAAAGACCATAGTGTCAGATAGAGATACTAGATTCCTTTCGAGGTACTGGAGAGCTACCAGAGAAGCGTTGGGTACAGAACTCAAGCTGAGTACCGCGTTTCATCCTCAGACAGATGGTCAGACAGAGCGTACTATTCAGACATCGAGGACATGCTGAGAGCATGTGCCTTAGACTTCCAGTGCAGTTGGATTGATAGATTGCATCTGATCGAGTTTCATACAACAATAGCTATCACGCTTCGATCAAGATGGCACCTTTTCAAGCGTTGTACGGTAGACCATGTCGTACACCGCTCTGCTGGGATGAATCGAGTGAGACGGTCATTATAGGACCAGAGTACTTAGAACAAGTTAAAGCTGAAGTTCAGCAAATCAGGGAGAACATGAAAGCTGCTCAAGATAGGCAGAAGTCGTATGCTGATGTTCGACGACGGGACCTGGAGTTCGCAGTGGGCGACCGGTATTTCTGCGAGTATCACCGATGAAGGGTGTATTCAGGTTTGGGCAGAAGGGCAAGTTAAGCCGAAGTTTGTTGGTCCTTATGAGATTACGGAGCGGGTGGGCCCGGTTGCTTACAGGTTAAATTTACCTGCTGAGCTGGGTAAAGTGCATGATGTTTTTCATGTTTCACAGCTAAAGAAATACATGCACCACCCCTCCATGTGTTAGAACCTGAAAGGTTGACATTAGAACCAAATATGAATCCGTGGAGACTCCTCAGAGAATCTTGGACAGTAAGACTAGGGACACTCGCCACAAGTCAGTGCGACTGGTGAAGGTTCTCTCGTCTAACCAGGATGTCGAAGAGGCCACGTGGGAATTAGAGGATAAGATGAGGGCGAAGTACCCTTCTTTATTTACTGACTAGATCGTCTGTATAGGGTACGGGGCGTACCCCTTTTTAAGGGGGTAGAGCTTCCTCGCTTTTGAGTTAGGAAACGATCATGTTTGTCGTTTGTTTGGTTGTTTAAGATGTGAATTGTGTAAGTTGCTACACTTCGGTGTAAGTTGAGTTATGTATAATACTTATGTATTGTATTGAGATTGACCTTTGAGTCTTGAGATGTATCAATGTGAATATAGATGTGGTATTAAGATTAAGAGAAATGTGTACCGTAAATGGTTAAGCACATGTGTGAACTTTGAGGACAAAGTTCTTTTAAGGGGGGTAGATTGAAATACCCCAAACTTAGATATGGTGTTTAAGTGATAAACTAAGATATAAGGAGGCTCAATAATGCCTTAGAAACATTAGAAACATTTCTAATCAAAGAAATATAAGGGAAACACCAAAAGAGCAGTTTTAACAAAACGTGCTCTAAGCTTGGAGAGACTTGGGAGAGTACCCAAATATTGCTCTAAGACCTTAGTAATATCCTAATGGTCATTTTTAAGTCAATACCAAGGAAAACCAAGCTTGAAAACAAGTTAAACCAACCAAATGTGCTTTAAGGGTCTTAAAGCACGTTTTTGAAAAATTGTCTTGTAATGAGTTTGAATGGCTAAATGTCGATCAGGGCGGGGCCTTCGTCATTGAGAGGCGCATCAGCGATGAGGCATCAGCTGCCGCCGGGATTACAGACTTATTTGAGGGTATTGGCGCCACCAGTATCTTGCGCATGGGCGTGGGTGTCTTCTCTCCGGAGCTGGTACGAGAGTTCTACGCCATGCTGTGGCGTCAGACACGACACATGGCATTACCTCCTACGTACGCCAGTTCCAGGTGGAGGTAACCCTTGAGACTTTTGCTCTTCTTTACTCCTCCCGGACAACCTAGACACACATTTAGATTTTTCAGAGGATTCACTTAGGCAGAGTAAGTCTAGGTGGTTACAAGAGGTCGGGAGTACTACTCACCGACGGGGTGAGGAAAATAAGACTGTGCTCCCCTATGCTATCCTCCCCTCCCTTTCACAGAGGACCCTGGCAGAGATCCTCAGTCATCAGATCCGGCCTCATGCCGGAAATGATGCTTCTAGCGAGGATTGTGTGCTCCTAGACTACCTCCTGGCCTCACCACATCCACCAGCTCAGCAGCTCTCGCTTCCTTTCGTCATGTTTAGGCAGCTGCATAAGGTGGTGACTTATCTGTGGACGTAGAAGAAGAAGATCACCCCTATCTTTCCCATGTTTCTCCACCATCTTCTTGTCTCCACCCTCCCCGAGGAGATCTTCACTGATATTACGGTGAGAGAGGGGGAGACACCCATCTCCCTTGGGACCTTCAGGAGATGGGGCTTCTTACGCCTCGATGACGGCAGCTGGGTGAAGGGCAGCTTAGGTCTCGGATCCATAGGCACCTCTGTGAGTTCCAGCTCTACTCCGGCGGCCACTGCTACCATGGCACCTTCTATGCCCCCAGTGATGAGCATCCCACTGGAGATACAGACCATGATGGACTCCCTACTTCAGCAGCAGAGGATGGAGCAGCGCTTTGGGGGCATGGAGCAGCAGTTTGGGGATGTCCAGCAGCGCCAGGTGCACATGGAGGGACACATAGATGACATCCGCCAGACGCAGGAGCACCTCCAGGCAGAGCAGACTTCTATCCGTGACACACAGACTATGCTCGTAGAGCGCTTGGAGCGCAGTGATGCTTTACAGAGAGAGACAGCCGCTCATTAGACCCAGACTACCCAGATCTTACAGATGCTCATGGCTCAGATAGGCGCGAGACCTCCGCCACCACCCCCGCCTTAGTGACAGCTATCCTATCTCTACTGCTTTCTTTTATTTTATTTGTTTTTCAGTACTTTTCTATTTTTATGCATTGTTGTACTTTTTGTCTGTTAAAACTAACGGTACACCACGAGACTAACAGGTGAAGTGATGGTGTTTATATTTGGCTGTGCTTAAATTCTGAACTGCTAAGTTTCTTATTTCTCTGAGCAGTAAAGCATTCGTCACTGATTTATTTACATGTCCTATCGACTGCGAAATGAATGGCTTGGGAAATTAGCAACTTTTACTCTGCACAACACGCATACTGTCTGTGACTCATGAGGAATATCTCGACCCCTGCAAAACTTCAAGTGTGAGGAAGAACATCTCCCTCAATCTATAACACCAGGGGAGTCTCAGTTCCTAATTTAACTTATTGATGTTCCACCTTTCTTGCGTTGAGGGTTACTTATTGCATATGCATCTATTATGAGTATAGCATGTTTTGAAAGCTCTTTTCACTGCTTTTCTTCTATGACCAATGAGGACATTGCTCCTCTTAAGTGTGAGGAAGGAAAGACCTTTCCCTGAAAACATGCTAGTTGTTCTTTAATGCCACACTTGCTTTTTGCTGCTCTAATGCCTGTGCACACCGAGTGAAATTAAACCAAGTGAAAAACCGTAGGAATCTTTTTGCTTGATGAGGTTTGTATAAATAATTTTATTTAAAAAAATACTCTCTTTTCACTAAAATCTGGTAGATTGGCTCGTTTGGAACCAGATTATTTTAGCTTGGGATTTGGAAATGAAGTGAATGTTTGGAATGAAAAGGATAAGGCAAGGTACTTCACTGATCAAAATTTTTTTTCCTAACAATAGGAGGCCTCGTCTATCCGGTTATTAAGTCTTAAGGGTGCTTTAACACCTATCTACCTAAGGTCTCGGGATCTGGGATAGTTGGCCCAACACCATCTCAAGGATAAAGAGAAAAGTCTGGGTTACGGAATAACTCTACAAAAATTTTCAATATTAGCTTGTTTTATACATAATCCTTGAAGAAGAATGCTTTCGCTTACAGAAGAGATAATTGCAGTTAAATTTATTTTTTTGATCATGAGTGAGTGGTGTTGATAGGTATTGCGGAATAAGGTATTACTTCACACCCCTTGTCATCCGAAGGTTAGAGGAATGAAAATTGGTGGAAAGTCCCAAGCTAAATTAACTTGTTTTCTACAAATCTAGTTTCTCTATGCTTTTACAAAATTGTTCTTGTTTCACTGTTTGTGAAAACCTACCTCTAGAGAGCAAGATTATTCTTTCATTTATCACTTTGTTTGATTTCGCCCTGCACTTGTTTAATTTTGAGATTATTTGACGGTTTTAGAGATATTCTTATTCCTTATTTGCTTGAGGACAAGCAAAAGCTTAAGTGTGAGGAAGTTGATAAGTGTGAAACATATAGGCTTTTTAGGGTTTAAATACCTTATAATTTGTAACAATTCAGGCAATGTTTCCCACTTATTATGTGTTTTTCCTAAGATTGACGTTTTGATAAGAACTGATGTATTCTATATGCTAAATATAGGAAAAACCCAGGAAATGAAGATTTTACATCATAAGATTACAGCACACAAACGGGGAACAAATCAGGAGAAGAGACACAAAAATTGGTCACGTCCGGGTCAACTTGGCCGGACGCAAATCCGGACGTCTCATGGCCGGATCCGGATGTGACCTAAAATCCAGATCCGAGAGTTCTCTGTCTTGTCCGGATCCGGACAGCGATCCTGACATATTCCGAGTTTCAGATCTAAAAGTTCTGTGTCACGTCCGGATCCGGACGTCACACAGAGATGAAAAATAAAAACGCAATCACGCTGATAATCGGGCTTTCGGCGCAATTATCAGCCGAAAGAAAGTTAAGCCCATACCTCAACGTTTATTAATACACAGCCATACTCAATTAATGACGAACAAACCAAGCTTCCACTAACCTATGTCTATTTTCTAAGCCTATTTAAGCAGTCACTCAGCCTTCATTCCAATTCGTCCCAGACTCTAAGAGTCTAAGCAATACACTCTCCTCCTCTCTACATATCCTCTCATTCACGACTCGCTCCATCTCCATTCATTAAACTTTCCTCCGTAACTCTTCACCCTCACCCACAGACAAGAAAACTGCTCACGGGCTTCATTTACCCGCGTCCGGATTTGACGTCCGGATCCGGACAGCACCAGGAGAACGCGTCAGGATCTGCGTCCGACCCAAGACAGCCGGACGTGACTCAGACGAGTGTGGAAATTGCAGAATCGGCGACGGCTTCTAAAATCAGTTTTTCTGCTAAATCCCTCTATCCTTATGCTGTTTATATTGAGCATTGTTATTTTGTCCATGGCTGAGTAGTCGCTTTTAATTTCGGTTTACTACATATCTCCAGAATAATTATTTCTAAACCTTTGTGATTTTCTGCAGTACACTAGAATAAAGTTCTTTTCCCTTATGAATTCCTAGACTTGTTAATCTGATCAATTAAATGAGTTTATCAGTTTGTTAGCTTATAAGTGAGAACTGCGACTATCAATTGACTACAGGGAAAGAACCAGTTAGTATTGAGATGGCAATTCCTCTAAACACTAGCTGGCCATTAATCTAGACTACACTTAAAGCAATTAGTAAACAGTGGATTCATAACAAGAGTTAGGATTCGGTCTTTGCTAATTAGAATTCGTGGAGCGGGAAACCGAATACGAGTTATCCTTATTCTAGGGTTTTATTCAGAATTCTATAGAAATCACTTACGGGAAGAAATTGCAGACCTAGAGAGAAGTAGTAAACCTGAATTTCCCTTATCAAACAAAATCAAAACAATTATTTACCTGTTATTTATTGCTTATTGAACTCCTTTACAATATTCACCATCACATACAAAAACCCCCCAATTTCCTGTTATTTTTATTGATCTTGTTTTGTAAGTAGAAATTAAACTAGCCACTGCCTCCTTGGATTCGATACTCAGGGAATACTCCGAGATTTAAACTTGCTATAATCGACCGGTACACTTGCTGTTAGGTTAAACCCCCCAACAACAATTTAGTTAGGTTTTACCCCAACAGTATCTCTGCTAACAACATAACTACTATCAGTTTAATATCAACAGACGGGTGCACAAGCGCAACCCGTATTCAAAATAAAAGTCCCTCCTAAGTCTACCCGCTCCTACTCTCGTGGTGACTCTTCATGGGCCGCTTACCTGCAAAAGTAAAAATAGCCCCCAAAGGGGGTCAGCACGAATGCTGGTACGACCCTCTCATGGCCCCAAGCTAATGGGGCTACGACGACTAATTGTCGATAGCATGGAAGTTGATTAGAATCACTATCATAATATGAAGTGAAATAAAACAACCACTCCCAAATGAACACATATAGTTCACACACAATTGAACGACTCAAGCATTCCGTTAACAAGTGGGTTAGTAATAACCTCCTCCAGATCTGATTCCACTTATCCCCAGTTCACCTTAACTTACCTTAGTCTTATCCTTATCTTAATCTCAGTATACAAACCGTTCTTTAATTAGAATGGATGTATTTTACCTCAATGTTTATTTGTGTCGGGTCAAAAGCAACCCTAGCCAATGAGCTATTAACTCCATTGGTTGAATAAACAACTTATCTTAATCTTAGGATTTAGGTGATCCTACCGCACCATCTTAATGCCTTCTACCTTGGACGGGAAGTCCAGTGTAGCTGAGCCGGCAACCGACCCTAGGCAACAAGTCCGAAGACAAGTCCTTAAGCGGAAGACGGATCTGATTCAGATACCGACCCCCTTTCCTTAGCATGCATGACCGGAGTCAGTCCCGGGTTCCTCACTCCCCCCTTAAATTCCAGTTAGTGAAAATCTTACAACCATGTGTCAGTTAAACCTTAACGGGTATTAACCAACAATTACCGATATATAATTCTTCTCCTTAACTCAATAAGTACTAAGCTTAGTTAGTAGCAAATCTCAAGTCTCGTGGGTTAGTGTAAAGAAAACACATTCACGACGAGGACAAGTATAACCGGTTGCATGCTTTATCTTGTCTTAGTCATAGCAAATAAACAGATAGCACAGAAGCCGAGGGACACCTCGTTAGCAAGCAGGTCACAAGAAAGACTGTACCGTTCACCGTCGGTGGTTGTTTGTTTAATCTTCTTCTGGGTCCCAATTCACAAGTCCTAAAACATTCATTCAATTTTAGGTTATTAGTTACTTAACTCATCCCAACTTACTTAACTTGCTTAACCACTAGTGTTTACCCACTAAAAATCCCTAAGTCCTAATAGTTTAATCTTAACCTCAAAAGCCACTTACTTCTCATTATTTCTTAAGCTTGTTTAAGCCCCTAATGACCTTTACTGTCATTAATTATGTCCTAACAATCTTATAGTATCATTACCATACAAGTCCAAACCTTAAAACCCAATTTTTCAACATTCTGTAGCTTTTTTTGATTGGTCCGGGTTTGTGTCCGAGGATGTAACCCGGACCAATACATCGCATAAGTCTCTGGACAGTTTTGTGACTGGTCCGGGTTTGTGTACTTAGATGTAAACCCGGACCATGTCACGGTATGAATCTCTGGATAGTTTTTGATGTGGTTCGGGTTTATGTACTTGGTTACAAACCCGGACCAAGGCTAAACATGTACAAAAATGCAATTTTTGACTTCTTTTCAACCTCAAATCTTGCCCAATCTTTTCCCAACCTTTCCATAAGTATCTTAGCATGTTTTAGCACCATTTTAGCATCTTAAAATCCTCCTAATCCATCCACCATCTCATACCTAATTCCTTGATCATTCACTCAAATTCTTACAAAAATTCTAACACTTATACTTAGTTTCCTACACTACTAACATGTAAACTTGCCTAAAAACTCAACTAACCACAGTGTTTCTCCATAGGCATTATCACCACTCCTAAAGCTTTATTACTCATTCCCATTTCCTTTACACAAACTCTCAAACTTCTCAAGCTTACACTTAGAATCTTGTGAGCATTATTCATCCTTTAATTATCAAAACTTGTACAAGGCTTAATCACACTCCCACTATAACCCTAGAGCATCAAACTCACTCATTTAAACTCTAATTCCTTCAAGACAACTTCTAAGTCCTTTAAACACTCAAGAACACCCTAGTTCACTTTCTAGGTCATCAAACTTCATTTACACACCTTAAACTCCTTGTTTTCTCACTAAATTTTGACATGGCTTCCCTAGTATATTTTTACATCCAAACACTTGGTTTTTACCATTCAACAATCTTTAACACCCAAATTATTTCCACACATTCTTAACACTCAATTTACACCAAAACTACACTACATCACAATATAGTTCATAAACTTAAATTGCTTGGCACTTAGGCCCTTAAATGACATAAAGCTTAACCACTGAATTTCCACATATATAAGCCTTTGACCTGCAAATACACACAACAAGACTCCCATTGAAATATAAATGCTCTTACAATTCACCTTTTAAATTGTCTAACTATCTCATTTCCCCTTTGCTCTTTAATCACAAGTTCTCAAATATAGTCATTAATTCTCCTAGGTTACATAGCCCTTTCCTAATGTGTATTCTAAACTAAACTTATCATTGAAATGGTATAAACCCCAAGATCCTCACACCGTCCTTTCACATAATTTAATGATTGGGATCCTAATCTATCGCTGAGTTCTACCGAGTTACCTTGTTACCGAAAGGGGAGTGCAAGAACAGGGATGAAAAGAGAGGTTCGTAACAACACAATGTAACAGTGAAAATTCTCAGGTATGTTCGTGTGCCTTTTATTGAAGGGTGAATCCCTATTTATAGTGTTCCTGTTGTGCCAGGTTGGCACAAAAATATCTTGGCAGACTTACAAAATATCAGATAAATATCTTAGGATAAATATCTTATCCTAATCTCCCTACCGACCGGTCACAGACGACCGGCCGCTTATTTATATTCTACTTGGCGACCGGCCTCAGGCGACCGGTCGCTTATTACACTACATCTTACATTCCCGGGCACTGGTCGTAAACGACCGGTCGTGGCGACACTTTTGATAGCCGGCCACTGGCGATTGGTCGCTCTCTACGCCATGTTCTAGGACTCTTGGTGGCCGGTCGAAGGCGACCGGTTGCTGCTTGTGTTCTGTTTGGGCTTTGTTAGGGGCGCCCGGTCGTTGCCCTATCCTTACTAGGCTATTGCTCTTTCTTTAAAGCCTCTGGACACATTTTCCCTTCTTCATCAGTCCCACAAGTTCTACTTTTGGCGCTTTTGCGAAGAAAGTAGAACTTAGAACTTGACTTTCTGGCCCGGTTTGGGGAATGAAAATTTTTTTCCCTTCGCGCGGCCTAACCTTCTTGTTTCCCATCTCCCAGTCCCACAAGTCCCGCCTTTTTTCTCGAACAAAAGGATGGGACTTCTTTGGTCCGTGCGATGCGCGTGCCATGGCCGTGCTACACACGCGTCTGTGCTTGTACGAAGTGACCGTTGTAGAATTCCTATCGTTTCACGCACGCCAGCCGTCACTGCAGAATACGCAGAGTCCCTGCAATTTTCCTGTAAAAAGTGTTTTTTTGTTTGCTTTTACGCTTTAAATGTTTCCGAAATTATTTTACCGCCTTTAAAAGGTTTTCAGGAGGGCGACACTTTATTTTTCCTCCGATCTTTTACTCTTCTTAGGTTTTCGAACTCTCTTTCTTCTTTCGCCTCACTTTTTCCGCTTTCTTTCCCTCTCTCTTTGCTTTGCTCCTTCCCTGCTTCACTTCACTGCTTCGATGGCGTCTTCTAGCTCCAAATCGTCTCGCGTTCCTGCCAAAAGTGCCATTGTGGGCTTCAAATCGGATGGGAAATTCCGCCCGACACTCTTGAAACCTACGTCCGCTTATTCTAGTAATCGGGAACCGTTGCCCAGCATTCTGGATGTTAAGGCTCTCGATTCGCTTCTCGCGAAGGTAGACGTTCCCCTGGGGACTCAAATTTTCCTTCCCTCCGAAGATTCGCATCCCCTGGACGACTTCGGCCGTGGGTACGCCGTGTATTCCGATTTCTTCTTGCATGGGATGACGGTTCCTCCCCACCCATTCGTGATGGGGTTTCTAATTCGCCGCTGCTGTACGCTTGCTCAGCTTCACCCGAAGGCGGTGTGTCACCTCCATGCTTACATTGCTCTTTGCGCCGAGAAGGGGTTGCGCTTTCTGCTACGGAGTTCGTCCAGTTCTTCACTAGCAGGGTCGACTCCAACAATTTGACCATATCCGGTCGGTCCGGATATTCGCTTTTTGAGTACAAGAAGCTCGCTCACCGCTGGAGCGCATGGTGGTTTGTCATCGTCCCACCCACCGGGAGGTATCTCGGGGTCGCCTATTGCCCCTCGATTATCAAGGGTTCCTTGCATAGTCCTACATTACCGAAGTCGGAGCTTACCATGTCCCGGGCCCTGAAGGCGGTGGCCGACCTTCATCCGAGCGTGGAGGACTTTCTCACCGGTCCGCGCCTGGCCTCGCTTGCGCACTCTGAGGGTAAAATTTTTCCCCTCCCCTTTCTACTTTCTTTATCGCTTTTGCCTTGTCTCGAATTTACCTGTCTCTTTTTCGTCGCAGATTTTCCTCAGCTTGGGGCGAAGGTTGGCCCCTTTCATAGCTGGCAACTGGTGTCCTTCAAGACCGGGGAAGGGAAGGTGGACTACTACGCCACCCTGGAAGCTGTGGAGGAGTCGGCTCTTCGTGAGGAAGGGGCGGCTGTTGTTGGTCGGAAGAGGTCCGGGGGCGAAGCTGATCACCTGGCAAAGAAGCCGAGACCGGCGAAGGATGGGGAAGGGGGGTCTCCTCGGACTCCGGAGGCCCGGTCGTCTGACACTGCAAACCAACCAGGTACTTGGTACACTAGTCCAGGTTCCGGCCGTCGGGTATTTCTTCCTCTCACGCCCGGGTCAGATCTCAATCTTAGTCCGTGGGACAAGAGAGGGCGTGCTTGTGCGGTCTTATCCTTCGTGTTCCACCTGTTCTGGTCTTCTTCGTTGATTTATTCTTTCGTTGCCTTGGCTGCTACCTGCCGCTAATGTCTGGCTTCATTTTCCTATGCTTACCTGCTTTTGTATGTTTCTCCGCTTTGCAGCTCCCGAGGCTGAGAAGGCCAGGGCCAAGGAGGGAGCTGGGCGTCCCGATGCAGGTGAGATGCCGGGCCAGCCATCCGCTATCCAGCATCTCCAGAAGTCCCTTGCTTCGAAGGGTAAGGTGAAACACATGGCCAAAAGGACGAAGGCCTCTGACATAGTGCACCTCGATGAGTCAGGTGCTTCAGATGCGGCTCCTCGACGGGAGTCTTTGGAGAAGGCTGCTCCCTCTGGGCCCGGGACTTCTCTCCCGGGAGGAGGCGTTTGCGGGATGGGTGCTATGCCGGGCGCAGCCAAGGAGGTGCCCCCGGGCCCCGAGGCGATGTAGGATGCTGATACCGCCACACCGTCTTCACCTCCTTCGCCCACCAGTGGCTCTTTCTGTGGGCCTTCTGGATAGGAGGGATGGTTCTACCACCACGGCCAGCCTCTCCCTTTATTGCCTGTGACCGAGTCGTCTTCCTGCTCTGACCTGTGGAAGGAAGCAATTCGCCGGTCTGACTCCCCTGACGGCCTCTTCGCCCCGCTGAAGACTATTACTGCAGCTAAGGAGCGGTTGAGGATTGGAGGGGGCGGAGCGGATGCTATCATGCGCCACTCCTTCCCCCTAGATGACTCGCTTAATTACTTGTGGCAGGGCATCTACCGGGTGCGTGATTTGTCTTAATGTCGGTTTTGTATGTCTCTTTTGGATTTTCTTACTCCCACTGTTTCATTTTGTACAGATGGTAGCTTTTGCCCAAAGCGTGGACGTGCACACCCGGGCCCTCCGCTCGAAGCTCTACCTCGAGGAATGTCGGGCCCGCAATGCCCAAGAGGAGTTGAGGATAGAGCGGTCCTCCAACAGCATCTTCGTTGACACTGTTGAAGAGGAGATCTCTCGGCGGGTGCGTGAGCAGACCGCGACTATAAAGAAGGAGCTGGACGATGCTCGCCGGGCGTGCACCAAGCAAAGCGATGAGTACGAGGAGCAGTTGAAGAGGATGCGTGAGGAGAATTTCTCCCTCAAGGGTCAGGTCCGGACGTTGGAGACGGAAGCCGCGTCTTTTAAAAAGGTACGAAGTGAGTTTGCTGACGCCCAGTTGCCTGCCTTTTCTGACTTGGAGTCCTTGGTGGGGCAGGCCCGAGCTTCCCACGATCAAGAGGTTGAGGGCCTTCACGTTGAGAAGGCCGCTTTGGCGCGGGAGAAGGCGTTGCTTGCTGAGGCGAATGCTCTCCTGAAAGAGGAGTTGTCATCCTTAGAGGCAAAGACGGCGGAGGTGGCCCGGGCGGGCGAGGTCCTGACCTCCGAGAAGGAGAAACTATCCGCCGAGCTTCTCAAGCTATCTGGGGAGCTTGCGACCTCTAGGGAGCAATGGCACTCCTCCGAGGAAAAAGTAAAGATGCTGGAGGAAAAAGTAAAGACCGCTGAGCTGGTCACGAGAGGTGATTTTTTACGTTCCCAATCATCCCCTGTTACCCTTCTCGCCCTTTTTTTTTATAAAAGTTTTTCTCCTTCTTCTTTCTTCACTTAGGCTCGAAACCTGGGAATCCCATTGAGGGGCTGGAGAAATTGAACCTGCGGATCGACGACCTCGAGGAGGAGTTGATTGCCGCAAACGCTAACCGCGACCGGTATCGGGCGTATGGCCAGACCTTGGAGCAGCAGGTGGCCAGTCTTGAGGCTTACTCCCGGAAGGTGCGAGAGGACCTGCGGCAGCAGAGCACAAAGCTTGCTCACCTGAAGGAATCCTTCACCTCTCAATGTGGGAGGATGGTGAAGGCATGCCGCCAAATTGTTTCGAGGTTTTTCACGGGTAAGGGAGAGGTTATGGATGACGGCCTTTACCGGGAGTTGTCTTTCAAAGAGGTCGCGCAAAAGACCTCCTTTTATGAGGTGCTTGAGAAGTTCAGGCGCCTTCTGGGGGAGACGTGCCTTGTCCCTGGCCAGGCGTCTTTTCTTCCTCCCGGGAGTACCGCGCATCAGGGTGGTGTAGGCCTCCGGTCGTCTCCCGGGAGGTCTGGGTCTTCGGAGAGTGTACAAGGGGCTGCTCCCGCGAATGTCAACACTACACAGGAGACTTAGACCAGGGAAAATTTAGATTGATCTTAGCTTTCTTTCGTTTCTTTTTTTTTGTTTTGATGCTGTACATGCTTTCAATGATTGATGGAATTATTCGCCAGCTATTTCGTTAATTGATGTCATTGACTGGTCGTTTAGTCCGAAGGATGGAACTCACTCCATCAATCATTCACAAATAAAATCACCTAGGGAACTCACTCCCTCTTAGGTTACACATCGGTTTCATGCCGATTCATACTCATTATGTCTCATGTCTAATCTCACTAGACATATACTATAGGGATTCTCATTCCCCAGGAGTTTCTCTACTCCTCTTTTCATATTTATTACATACACATTACTCGCATCTCTCATGCATAATACTCATACTTACACGATGAATGGGTAGACATGTTTATGTAACATGAGTTCCAATCATCAAAATAATTTCCTTTGTGCTATGCACATAGTAGTTTACGCACCAATACGTAAAACATACTCTAAGCGGTTTCTCGCCCTACCCCCCTTAAAAGGGGTTACGCCCGCGTAACCAACCATATGTTATCACTGAACATTGGTTCATTAATTCGAGTATTATGAAGCGTTTAAACTTCAGTACGGTTAAGTAACTCATAACCGGGTTCGGTTCTAGCCTCTAAGGCTTCAAGGGGTTTATGACATAGGTATACTTAACCTTGAATCATGGTCCACAAGCTTCTGCTGCGTGACCTGGTAACTAGAGCTTAATTCGCTCTTTGGTATTCTCAATGTATTTAAATCGTCGTTTGGTATCTCTTACCGTATGCGAATTCGATGAGTTATAGATTTTCTCTCCAATTCTCTGGAAATCTTAACACTGTATACCTTTGTGATTATTCACCTATTTTTCCCGACTTATTGTCGGTTGAGGTCAAGCTACTACTTAGCATGCAGTGCTTCCTCGTTTAATAGTGGCTCATGGATTATGTTTGTTTCTTGGTTCTGTGCCAGAGTTCTTCATTCATACTACTCTGCATTTTTCCACATATCGATCCTGGGCCCTGTGGGTTACTGCCCACGTTCTTTGTGCATCTTTAGCCAATGGTCGCACGGTTATCTCTCTAGATTCTCACTCAACAGGCTTGTTGACATTTCTCAATTCCTGGCTCTCCCACTTGATCATTACCGCACAAGTGCAATACCAAAACACTCAGTCATACAGAGTGCAGAAGCGTAAACCCTTGACAGTAAATCTCTCATGAGATAGGAATGATCATGTCTCCATTACCACATTTCTCATCAACTTCTGATCACTATCTGAATATACTCTCACAATGGTCGCTCACTGCGTACCTTGGTCTTTCTCATTTTCATGGCATCCGCTACTACTTTAGCTTCCGCCTAGGTGTTCACGCCATTTACACTGTGGCTCAACAACATACACTACTCTTTAAATCTCTCTGCGCACTTGCGCACTGCTTACTCTGCAGTTCATATGGTACACATACAGTGTTCACTACTCAACTGATTACTCTACTATAGTTCGTATACTCATTGGCAATATACACATGCTCAAGTTTTGCTACACCACTCTAGCGGTTTCACATTACATACTTAGGTGGTAGCCTTTCTCTGGAGGATTCACGCAAATGCCGCTCCATAGGCCCCATAATCACAAGTGGTATCCCCACTCTAAGGTAGTGGTTCATTCACCCCTGTTCCTCTTGTGCCTTTATGCATATGTTTTACAATGTTTGGATCTACGTATTGTAGTTGGTTTTATCGGCTTACAAGCCACCTTGCCTCGAGTCATGCTCCATGCGAGCTGTTTATATAGGTTTCTCCTTTACCATATGTCATTAAATGGTTTGGAAGGTATTACTGGGCTCTTGATGTGGTTGTCTCACCACATTTCCGTACATGGAAGGCCCTTAAAACAACTTGATATTTGTTGATGCCCTCTGGCAATCTAGGGTATCCCGTGCTACGTGGGATCCCTTCGGGTTTTACCCGAGTGTTTGACTTAACACTTGTGTTCTCAACACGATGTTTCGTTCAACTACTGTTGACTCCGGCACCCTTCTCGGATTGCTCCTGGGTGTTACAGAGTAATGCCATTACATTTGGCTTGTACTTATGGTTATGTTCAGTTGTGACTTTGCCTTGCGGCTATGTCCTTGACTATCCCGTTTAGGGTTGTAATGTCTCCCATTATTGGGTAGATCCTTGGTACCTTCTAATACCTTCTGGGTTAGGTCATTATTCTCTTCAGTGAGGTATAAAGTGGGAATTCTATCCCGTTTATCGTACATTAATAAGTTCATTTAGGCATTCGCCGTATTATTTACACTGGTATTCACCCAGTTTTAGGTTATATTCCTGAGACATTTCCAATGTCTGTGTTTAATACTTTGTGCCTCTCGCGTTTATTAACGCTATGTTCTTAGATCCATCATCTTACTGGATTCTTGACTCCCTTAACTTGGTAAGCTTCCTTGTATTCTTCGATCATTCGAGATATCCAACTGTCTTGGTTTGGATTGGCTCTTTCGTCCGTAGTATGGAGTGGGCTACTTCCCGTGTACCGTACTCTACTTGTATACATACATGGAGTATCTTATTGATACGTTACCACTTACCCGACTAACTCATAACTGGTCTGTCAGGCCCGCAAGCTCCTTTGGAGTGCGGTTGTTCCATGTCTCGTTTGTGTACACTTGTAGTGTCGGTCACGCCTAAGTGAAGTATTCTGTTGCCAACTCCTCTTATATGGTCCTATAATGACTTACCGTGATTCTCTGGTTTGGTTTAAAAATTCGGGGGTTTTTGGAAAATTCATGTTTGAAAGAAAATTCGGGTTTTAAAAAAAAGCTCTTCATGGCATTTCAATGCCGGCTGATTCTTATCCAGTCCAGCTTCTTGCTGGCCGGTATGTTCTTTATACAGTGACTAGGCTGTTAGGCCTTTTTAAGGTTTCATTTCAGAATTCTTAAGGTTCGAGTTGCTATATTGGCTTCATTCGCCATTCTGGTACTTTGCTAAGTACTGATAGCTTGTCAAAGCTCTTCTTATTGGTCCCGCTATTACTGCACTTGCCGTGGCAAGTGCGCGGTACTGACGGTTTTTGGGTTAACTCATACCGGTCACGGTATTGTTCACATTATATTTGGTAGCCTCGTTGGCTCTTCCTTGATCCCCTAGTTGGATAACTGCTCCTTGGAGCTGCTTCTCATTCCTCTTGACATGACTGTCATTCATTTGGGTGCTCCTCCACTCTCGGAGTTCCTTAATTACTTTAATTCTATGCTTTACCTCGTTGCTCGTTCCCACGCCTTTACTGTGGTTACCGAGGTTTAGCTTATTTAGGTACTACTTTTGTAGTCCTATTCGGGTATATCCCGTAGTTATGCTCGTAGCTCTCTAAGCTGTGCCCGTTAGGTATTGCAACCTCTTCGGGTGTGGCAGGGTGGGTGTACCAACTCTCAACTATGTTCTTAATTGATTGGTATACCCTTAGGGGTATTACATATCATGGCGGTCCGTAGACATGTGTCCCGGTTCTCGTTATTTCTCATGTGTCCGCCTTGTTGCACGGTTGGTGCATGCTTCTCACTGCTACTCGGCCTATTGGGTTCTCGCGACTGCTAAGCATGTCGCCCCAAGTTGCCACAGATTTCGATCTCCTTGGATTAGGATTTCTCGATCTCTCGCCATTATGTGCGGTCATTGTCATTCCAGCGGGATCCGTCTCCGGGCTTTCCGGTTCTCGGGACTTACCGCATGACAGGTTCTAGTTCAGAATGAAATATTAAATAACTGCCAGATTGGGTTTCCCCGTCCCTCTGGCGTTCTTTCCCAAGCTTTTAATGCGGGGGTTGTGGAGGGCGGGTCTGGTATTGTAGGTATCCAGATCATACTGGAAGTTCCTATCTAGCGCATCTCTCACGCTACCACTCAACCCATAGCCCTAAGTCTCTATATCCTAACTCGGTATTTCCTAAGCTCGGTATTTCCAGTCATCAGAGCGATACTTCGCTCTGATACCATTTTTGTAACACCCCAACTGCTAATCTCATCATTAACTCTTAGACTGTTACAATTTACCAATAAGCTCGCAGCGGAATTCAAATACAACAGAGGGTGATACAACGCCGTTAGCCACCCTCGTGGCTAACCAGGCCTGACTCACAAACAGTAACGGTCTGATGGACTGGAACAACCGAGTACTTCATACAAATACCATAATCATTTCGCTTCTTTACTATACCGAGTCTACATTATACGGATGCCGATAACATACTCGGACTTACACCTCATTCAAATGCATAAGTAACTACAATCTAACTACCCATGCTCACAGCAGTCCCCGTCCTACTCTCTCACGAACGGTGGCCAGCTTCAAGTACCTGCACACTAAAAACGTTCCCCCTAGGGGGTCAGCTTTCGCTGCGCATGAAATTCGCATATACCGCGTGCTAACCGCGGTACGCCGACTACTTTGGGTCGGATATACATGGAGTTCATTTTAATCAAACAACATGCATCATGGCAATACAATATATATGTATATCACACAAGGAATCTACATCCAATCACGGAACACGATTCCTAACTAACATAACAATGTTGTTAGTGGTAACTGGTTACTCTTAGGCATTGAGAGTTGTTCCTCACTATGCCTTGTTTACTTATTCGATGCCTCACCCGCTCTCTCGGGTTACTTATTCGTATACACACCCATTCTCTTGGGCTACCCATTCTTACACTTACCCATTCTCTCGGGTTACACATTCATATACTCACCCCTTTCTCTCGGGTTATTTATACTCATTATCTCACCCGCACTCTTGGGTTATTCATACTCAAGCTCTTGTAGATTCTCGAGACACTACAGGTCTCCTACATCACGCTTGTTACTCTCTTACATACTTGAGCCAAAACTCATGGCTCTCTAGCATAGTCTTACTTCCCCGGTTTCGACCCTACTCTGGGTCTAGCATGGTGGGAAGGTTCAACTAGCTCACGGAACTCTCTCTTAGTTCCTATCTCTTTTACTTAGATCCGACTACTCTCGGACTACTCACATTCCCATATACTCCTCTCTCGGAGTTATAATTATATCATGTATATTAGTCTAGAAGCATCATTCTCGATGTTTCTAATGACTTAGGGAACATTACTCAAGTTTGGTTAATCTTAGGTTTTAAGAGTTACCTTTACAATACATATACGCATACTTTCGGTTATATTCTTATACCGGGTAAACCTCTTATAGGAGGTCGACCGTATCTCAAGGGAGTCACATAGTCCCTTAGGTCTCTTTTACCCTTCTTATATGTTTACATTGTTGGACTAACTTCAATCCTCTCGATGGAGGTCATTTATCTCTCCACTCATATTTATTTCGTGGATTGTTTCAATAAGGTTCTCTAACCGTTATCGGGTATATACTCAACCCGTACATCTCCTCGCATTTTAGGGAGTTCATATGTTTGTGTCATCGTTATACTTTAATCGATAGCTTGTGTGTGTGTTTGCATAATACCATCGGTTATGTGACTACCCGTTCAACGGGTTTCTAGTCAATCAATACTCACTAAGAGTCGGTCTATGCACTCAGTTAGACCACACCGGCATACAAGTATGTTAGCTCATTCAACATACAACAATGCATGCATAATCAAACAAGGGATTATTTTCATGCTTTAGTCTTGATTAAGCCGGCACACAAACACACAAATCAGAGTAACTCGGTTAGCATACGGGGCATGAGAAAATCATACCTTTCACCGGGGTTTTTACTTTTACCGTGTCATCTCACCATGCTTGGTTCACACACGATCCACTGATAACATTCAAATGTTTTATTAACATCAAAGCATTACGGTATGTAAAACTAATACTCCCGTACTTAACCCCGTTTATCCCGTTATCTCGGTTTTACACTTGTTAATTTGAGTTCTCATTTCTCACTCTCTTCTAATACTTTCTTACACTTCTTAGGGCCTTTACATGTCACCAAACAAGGCCTTAACATCTTATAACATCATTAGCATTCAAACCCCCATCATTTACAACCTTATAATCTTAACTCTAAGCATTAAGGTTTATACTTAATCTTAACTTAATTACTTAAGTTCTTAGGGTCCCAATCATCACTACCCTATTAATGGCACACCTTAATACCAATTAACATTCTTAGAAATTAAAATTTCTCTTTTTTTTTTTTGTTAAGGGTCGACCGACCCACCGACCGACCCAACCCCTGGGTCGGTCCGTCCCAGTAACTTTCTGGTTCAGAAATCAACCTTAGACCGACCCACGACCGACCCATCCTTATGGGTCGGTCCATTGCCGAAACTTTTTCCTTCGTTAAATTTTTGCCCGACCGACCCAAAGCTAAGCCGACCGACCCAAAACTCTCTGGGTCGGTCCATTGCCGAAGCTTTCTGGCTGGCTTAACGTGGTCCGACCGACCCAGAACTGGGTCGGACCCTGGGTCGGTCCACTACAGATTTTTCTCTTAATTTGTTCTTTCAACTCCAAACCTTTCCTCATATATCCTAATATGTTCTAACCTCATTTGGGCACTTCAAACACATCTTAATGACATCCAAAAACTCCTTAATTTGACCAACCCAAACTTCCAAGACTCACTCTTAAAACCTAATATCTTCTCTGTTTTCTAAAAACTCCTAAGGCACTCACACCACCTCTTTGCTACAGATTTTTGCACATCTCACCACAATCATCCTCTCATATACTTGGGTGATCATTTACCCAATTCAAACTCCAACACACCTAGCTAACCCTAGGTTATTCCCCACACAAAACATCACTTAAACCACTTAGGTTTCTACACAAATTTTGCCATAACTTGGCTATTTTTCTAACATTTCCCAAAGTTCATATCATCACATTATTCAACCTAAAACTAACCAAACCCATCAGGGGTTCTACCAGCACATACAAGTTCACCAATACTCATCAATTCTCCAAATACAATACAATGCATAATTTATGAATTGCATAACACTTAATCAAACACTAAATTCACAATGTTTTCTCACTTGCATTATTTTGTACAAGCACATTGCTACCTCAACTCAAGTGGGGTTCATTTATTCATTAACCCTTCCCAAACTCTAATACATGTAGAGTATACTTAAGGGTTGGTTTCTTACCTTGGATTCTCTCAAGTTTCCTTTTAAATACTCTTCTCTTCTTCTCCTCTTTTCTTCACCCAAAATCGGTCAAGGCAAATCACTAGCCCAATTCTCTAGACCAATATATCAATGGATATAAGGAGTACTCATTAGTTCTCCTAACTATGAAAATAACTCATGAATTCAAGAGGAGGGCTCAAGGCATTAAATTTGAACTTTACCTTTGGAAACCCTAGAATTGATTTGCCAAGAATCAAAGGAGGAGCTCCAACCCACCATTGGAGACTTGGAGAGTAGCTCAAAACAAAGAGAAGCAAGGCATTAACACATGCCAAAATCGGTCAACACAAGGAAGTGAAGAAAAATGTATTTTTCTTTGGATATTTTTACCTTGGGTGAAAGAGGGAGCTTCAAGCTTCAAGATTATGTGCTTTTCTCCTCAAATGGGCAACACCCACGAAAATGAAACTCATCATTTTCAAGTTTTGAAAAGAGAGAATGATAGAGGGTGAGGAGAGGATCTCAAATATGTGGTTATTTTTGAGTTTAGAGCTTAAACAAAGCTTGAGCAAGGAAGGGAAGTGGGAAGAAGCCATGAATGAGGGGGGAAGAAATCGTCCCTGGCTGGAGGAAGGGGAGAACGTCTGGGAAAGGAGAAAGGAAAGAGGGAAAGAAAAGAAGAAAGTGAGGGAGGAGAGAGAAGAGCCTACCTTTTCTACTTTACTTTTCCTTCCCTTTTATTTTCTTTCTTTATTTACTAACTAGCTATTATTAGAGAGGGGCTGCTATTTGGATAATAAAAACCGGCCCCACTTATACTTGTAGACTGGAGCGTTTTTCGTTTTCTGACAGAAAACGCTCGTTATTTTACCCGGTTTGGCACTATTCACTAACCGGGCCCGTTTTTCGGATTTTTCTCGTTTCTTTGTTTTTAATGGCTATTAAGCTTCCATTAATACTTAATTATAGTTATATAATCAACTATAATTTTTACGGGTCCATTTGACCACTTAAGTCACGTTTTCGGGTTTTCTCGAAAAACGTGCTTTAAAACTCCGTTAGCGTTTTAATCCATTATTTGGATCCGTTTTCTTCGGGAATCATTCCCGTACACTTATTAGGCCTAGCTAAGCCTTAGGAATCCATCTCGGACCCTCTCGAGATCATATATCTCTTATACTCATTTAACGCGCATTTAGCGTTTTTCGCTTTTCAAGCGTTTTCTCTTTTCTTTTGGTTTTATTCTTTTTACCAATACTCTTTAGGCACCATTAGGCCTTTTATAATCATATTAGAGTAATTTAATCGCCATTCCTAGATCCGGGTATTTCAACACACAACTGTTAACAAACACACACACAATGGTATTCGCATCTTCTGTGCGCAATTACCACAATTAAACCATGAATGAGTGTGTATGTTTACGTAACACACACACCAATCATCAAAAAAACAATAATTTTGTGCTATGCACAATATAAATCACATACACTACGTACACTTGTACGGTAATAACACCAAGTGGTTTTGCGCTCTACCCCCCTTAAAAGGGATTACGCCCACGTAATCAATCACTAACATTAGCTTAAAATGTTTTGCCGTCGTGAAGTATCTTAACTTCCACGCGGTCTATTACACAATGGATTCTGATTAGAGGATCTTAACCATATTGGCGTTTAGTTCCTAAACCAGAATCTCATTGGAGTTGTAACTCATAACCGGTTTCGGTCCTGGCCTGTGAGGCTTTTAGGCGTTAATAATCAGCCATCCACTCATGTTCATTATTCACGTTGTACATTTGAATCACTGGTTCACTAGTTTCTGCTGCGAAACTCTAATAACTGTAGAGCTTAATTGCTCCCTTTTGTTATTCTTACTGTATTGTACATTCCCAATTGTCACCTTCATCTTGGTAACAATGGTTTCCCAACCGACGCGTGGTATCTCTTACCGTTAGCGAATTCGGTGAGTTATACACTTTCATAACAATTTACTGTGTATACCACTATGTATTCCACACTGATTGACTTGTTCCCTTCCGACTTACTGTCGGTTGAGATTGAGCTACTACCTAGTGTGTAGTGCTCTCTCAGCTATTTCCAATATTTGGGGTATATTCCATACCGATATTTGGTAGTTAGTGCTACTGTAGTCACTTACTGTTAATCATGTCTTCACATTCGGTTTTGTACAAGTACTCCTTTATTGGTGCGGCCTTGCATTTCCTATGCATCGGCCATTATAACATTATTCACAATTAACATGTTTCCAATTCCTAGCTATCCCACTCGATCATTACTGCGCAAGTGCAATACCAAAACACTCAGTCATACAGAGTGCAGAGGCGTAAACTCTTGACAGTAAATCCCTTATGTGATTGCAGTAGGAATTCACACTGAGTTCCTTATCATATAGTACCGACCACTGGCTTATTGCCCAGTCTGCTTAACAGCACTCATCTTGCATCTCCACCGAGTTTAACTCATAACTGATCTTACCTGTTACGTTATCGTTTAACAACATTTATACAACGGTCGCTCGTTGCGCACCGTGCTCTTACTCCTGTATAACATCAACTTACCTACCAATCCCCATCATCACATATCATTTCATAACCTTAAACCATGTTTTTGGTCCGACCGACCCACCGACCGACCCACAGCTGGGTCGGTCCATTACAGACCCCTTTTACTTCCTTACAAACATGCCCGTCCGACCCACGTCCGACCCACCATTCTGGGTCGGTCCATGTGCGAACATTTTCCACCTTTGAAACTTGACCGACCGACCCATGTCCGACCCACCCTTTTGGGTCGGACCATTACCGAACACATTCCTAACATTTTACAGAGGCTCGACCGACCCACAAACTGGGTCGGCCCCTGGGTCGGTCGCCTTCTAAACTTACCAAAACTTTGCCAATCTTCACCAAACTTCTCCTAAGGCCTCTTAATGTGTTCTAACATCATTTGGTAACCTTACATCCACATACAACATCCATGAAACTCATTTTCTAACTCCTTAAGCCTTTACTTATTTCCTTGTAAAATTCCTTAACACTTTCAACATTTGTACTAGGTTCCTAAATGGTGCTTCTCACCTATTATAACTACTATCCCAAAACACTTTCTCCTCATCTTAACATCATCTCTTAAGCATCATTTTCTTACTAACTAATCTCCTTTTTACATCATACCAAACATCACTTATTCCTTGAATATCAACATTACCTAAACCTTAAACAAAACTCCTCCAAGACTTAAACACATCCACTAAACACACATTGAATTCCTAGAACTTCCAAGACAACACCTAAATCCTTGCATCACTCCAAATCACTTTAATACATGTTTTCTTCTCAAGTAACATTGATTCACCTTTAACACTTTCTAGTTCACCAAAACTCACTTACAACACTTAGAACTTCTTACACATTTTCCCAAATTTGGCCATAGTTTCTCTTGTATATACTCACATCCAACCACTTAGGTTTTTACCTTATTTCACTCAAAACACCTAAAATCCATCAAAACATCTTTATACACAAACTTCACACATTAAGCCTACATCACAATATAGTGCATAACTTAAATTGCTTGGCACTTAGGCCCTTAAATAACATGGCTCTTAGGCCCTTAAATTGCATAACCTTAAACACTGAATTTCCCACATAAATAATGCCTTTGACCTGCAAATACATACACCAAAACATATGTTCTTTTACTAGTCTCCTTGAGAACATTTCGCTATGTCACTCACCATTGGCTCCTTAGGTATTTATCAAGCAATTCAAGCTCATTTTCCTAAGGCATTTAAACTACATTGAGATAGTTTGTTTACCTCTTTTCCTCACAAATTTCCTTCTTGTTTCCTTACAAACCGGTGGGGTACTTGATTCCTTGTCAAGTTCTATACATTGTACAAACAACATAATGAGTATTCAAGCTTAAGCTTCATCTCATTGTAAACCCTAGTTACATATATTGTTTTAACACATTAAGGTAACTGTTTTACCTTGGAATTGGAAGAGAACTTGAATAAGTATCAAGAGAGGACTCCTCCTAGCCCTTGGAAGATTCAAATGAAGCTAGAACAAGGCAATAAGAGCTCCATTAATGGTGAATTTTCGGACAACAACAAAACATGGAGGAAACATGGATTTTCTTTGAGTTTCCTTACCTTGAAGCAAAGGAGAACAAGAATATGTGAAAATGAGCTCAAGCTCCTTCAATGGTGAATCTTCATGGCACCAAAATTGAGTTCTTGAAGATTGAAAAGAGGAAGTGTAGAGCTTGACCTAACTAAGACAAATATGGTCTTGGAATTTGATTTGGCCAAGGGAATCACAAGTTACAAGTGAAAGAAGATGAAGAATGAGTGTGGGCTGTTTGGAAACCGATGGAGAGAGGAGGAAGAAGAAGACCATCGTGGGAAATGAAGGAAGAAATGAAAGAATGAAGATAACACTTGCTTTTGGAGATATTTATGTACTAAAGTAACTTTCTTCTTTTCTTTCTTTTCCTTCCTTCCTTTAATTGATTTTACATGGTGGTGACTCACCTTACTACAAAAACCGGCCACCATTATAATAGAAGGGTAATATAGTCTTTATTGACTCATTTAATTACTTATAACATTATATGTTACAAACTAGCTTATAAAAGTTACTATTCACAAACTAAGGCACATAGAAGTGAAATTTTTGATTTCCCACTAATATGGCCACCCAAATGTGATACTATATAGTACACATATTAATTAAAGAGTAATGATGGACATTTAGCCATTCAAAACTCATTTACAAGACAATTTTTCAAAAACGTGCTTTAAGACTCCTTAAGCACATTTTGTGTTTTAACTAGTTTTCAAGCTTGGTTTTCTTTAGTAATTGATTTAATATGTTCATTAACATATTTACAAAGTATAGGTATGACCATTAGGTCTTATACACATTCCTCCCAAGCTTAGAGCACATTTTTGCTCATATTGACTTTAAGGTATTACCTTGTGTTTTGTTGGTTTCATTGTCTACCAAAGTTTCTTAAGGACTTATTTAGCCTTATTACATCATAATTAAATGTTATCAAGTCTTGGTAGGCTCTTTGGGTCCTAACCAAGTTCACTCATAGCTTAGAGCATGTTTTTGCTCAAACTGTGTCTTAATGCTTTATTGCATTTATTATGGTTTAAATTGTTCACTGACGTTACTAAGGCACTTTTTAGCCTTTACATACCATAATTGATATTTAAACCACATATCAAGGTTTGGGGTATTTCAATCTCTCGTCGAATCCCACAGATTTGCTAGTTGTAGGGTTGAACAAAATGAAGAAATCGGAGCAGAAATTCCTCTTCAGTTGCACGACTCTGCAGAGAAGAATACTAGGTCGTGGTGTCTCCAATCTGAATTTTGAATCCTAAATCGTGAATTGGTGGATGAGTGGATGATTTTCTCCCCGAAGTCTTCCATATTTATAAGTGTAATTGAAGACTCTTTGTTTGCTCCTTGATGACCCATTTTAATTTCCTTCGGTTTCGCGAAGTAAATGAAGGCCCTTCAGTTGATTCAGAATTTAAGTTACTCTTTTCAATTTACTTCTGTCATCAATAAGTTATGGAAAACTCTAGAGTTACTATCTTCAACTAACCCCCTTCATCAATAACCTTTGGACTTACTTTCTTTATATTTCCAATCTTCCTCCTTCTTCTTCTCAATCCTTTCACAGCAGTCTCGTAAATAAATATATATATATCGCACTGGACACAACTTGACAGGGTCCAAATTCTTCATATGAGCTCCAATTTGTTCCCCGTTTGTGGCGTTGGAAAGCTCGTGAGGAGATCTATGCATTTTCACCATCATTTCCTGCTTTTAAAATATAAATTTGCATCAGTCTTTGCCCAAAGTAAGAGTCATGAAAAGCATACAATAAGTGTGAGGAAGCGCATAAAAATGTTACATAAAATAAGATTTATCACCTATAAATCATATCAATTCACACACACTTATCATAAAGCAGATTTGTGTATTATGTACCGCTACGAGAAAGGTGGACGGTTGGGTTTACAGTAAGATAAGGACGAAACACCCGAGTCTCTAAGTAAGGGAGTAGCCGTGGTGTCTTGGTCCATTGGTCATACCGCTGTGTTGTGTATGGAGAGCAGAAGCGTGCTGATCTCACAAGGAAGTTGCTGTTAAAGTCAGGAGATGTATTAATCATGGGTGGGCAGTCGAGGATGCTATATCACGGTATCAAGAAGATCAAACTGAATACCGCACCTCCGACAGTGATCAATGCCACACACATGAAACCCGGGCGTTTAAATTTGACATTTCGGCAATTTTAAAGCCTCGTGTAACCATGTAATGGGCAGAACCAGTTTTATGTTAAGGATGCTATATATAGCTATGTCGACAATGTAACCAACTTATGGTGTTAAGGAGTATGTTAATGAATAAAATGACGTTGTTTTGGAAGTATGTCAGTCGTGTAGTTACTGTGTACTTATAAGTTTGTGAACTGAATTAGGTTGTGCACTCGGAACGGGAGGTATACTAGGTTATGTAATGAGGCAGAAGCCGGCAGAAGCGGCACTATCCTCGTCAGTACCTTTCCAGTTAATGGCGTGGACGCATCGATCTTGTTCGACTCTGGAGCGTCACACACATTTATCTTGCTTTCATTGCGAGGATGGGGTTAGATGGTGAAGAGATGCCTGACTTCTAGTCACTCTCCCGTCGAGAGAATGGATCAAGTGTACCGCTATCACCGAGATGCTATTGTACGAATCAAGGATGAAGAGTTTCCGATCAACATGATAGAGTTCGAGGGGCTCGGATTCGATGTGATTGTGGGGATGAACTGGTTGGAGCGGTACAAGGGTTGAATCCTATGTGCCGAGCATCGTCTGCTTCTTCGGAGTCCGACTGGGGTTACAATTTCATACCGCCAGAGGCCCAGGGAGCCTTCGACTTAGATTATCTCCGCTATGTCTATGTACCGTGAGTTGTGAAGGAAGAGCGATGTATACCTCTGCTATGTCCAAGACATAGAGAGATCCGGAGTGTAGCCCAGATGTGCCGGTAGTGTCGGAGTTTCCGGATGTCTTTCCTAAGGAACTGCCTGGCATGCTGCCAGCACGGGAAGTGGAGTTTGAAATTGAATTGGTGCCGGGAACCAGACCAATAGTGAAGGCGCCCTACCGTATGGCTCCAGCTGAGATGACTGAGCTCAATGAGCAGCTGCGAGACCTACTCGACAAGGATTTATGCGCCCGAGCGTTTCACCATGGGGAGCGCCGGTCCTCTTCGTGAAAACAAGGACGGTAGCCTCCACCTCTACATCGACTATAGAGAGTTGAATGTTGTTACGGTGAAGAACCGTTATCCTTTACCAAGTATTCACTACAAGAAAATGTACATTTACTGACTCACACTTTTTGTAACACCTAGTTTTATGTCACTAAAAATATGTTTTACTCACATTTGTTATATGTCCCTAAAAATCAAAAGGTTTATACCGACTTTTTTATTAATGTGTCAATATATACCTGATCTATACTGACATAACACAATTACTTATTTACAGTATCTAATCTTTTACTGACTTTTACAAAATTAAGTCATTATATATAACTTATCTAAATGAAGAATAGATAAAATATGTCAGTAAAATTTATAAAAACATCCTGTAATTCCCTGAATTGGAGTGGCTGTGCCGCAAACCCCAAAAACATCCCGTAATTAGAAGCGCGCACACTCCATTACTCCCACGCTGCTCTGATTCACGATCCCAAATTCCATCTTCATAGTCTTCCTCTCTTTCCACAGCAAATTTCGACCATCATCTTCTCCCACAGTTCGTCCTTCGTCTTTTCTTTCTCTTGATGTTCTGCTCAACCGCCATCTTGTTTGTTCTTGCCGTTTCACTCAAACCGTGAGAGTCTGCACGTTTATTCTTGGCAAGCGGTTTCTAAACAAAAATCAAATTCAAGTCACTGGCTCAATCGGTATGCAATTTAAGGCTTTTAAATTTCCCTCAATTTTTAGATTAGGGATTATGCTATTCACTTGTATTTTGCTTTGTTGTTTGGGTTTTGAACACTTCTTCTGCAATTGGATGTCATTTCTTTGGGTTTTCTCAAATTATGTGAAATTGATAGCAAATCGGTGCAATACCTGGTGTGATTTACTATCGGTGCAATACCGTTATTATCGTTTTTAGGGTTTTGAAATTTCTTCAACGCACCAATTACCTACAGATGTAGAATCCTGTAATTAGTGAAAACATTTTCACATTTACGTAAAGATGTTGACTATCCTGCAACCAGATGTCTTATGACACAATTACCTACAAATGTACACTATCCTGCAATTAGTGAAACAATTTCACATTCACCTACTGATGTAGACTATCCTGCAATTAGTGAAACAATTAGGGTGATATTAGTGAAACTATTTCATTTACCTACAGATGTAGACTATCCTGCAACTAGATGTATTAAGGACTCTGACAACGAAGCATACAGACATAACCCATTAATTCCTCTATTTGTTGTCAAACCTTTTTAGTTAATATTTAAGGTACTTTGATCCATTAGTTAATGCTTTTCAAATTCGATCAGTGATGATAGATAATCTTTCAAATCTAGTTTTGAAGATACAATTTATTGATATGGATTTCTGATTATCCTGAAACAGTGCCTCTTCTCCATGCTTGTTATGTCTCTGCTAGATTTAATATTCATGTTAGGTCACTGAAGAATAGATGAACTAGGTGGTCATCTGTTCTCACTGATTATGGACACATCCGAATTTAAAAATTCATTAAGGAGAAAATTATCTTTATTTATTCAGCAACAAGGTTGGTATAGGTGTGTTGGGCAAAATAGTAGTTAAACTATCTGCTAACTATGGGCAGTGAACCCAATCTTTGTAGTACAACAAGGTCGTATCCACAGAGACTTCGCAACTATCTAATTAATTATCCAGTTAGTAGTAAATGTACAAAAAGATAAACAAAAGTGCATAAATAATAAATTGGGGTTTAGCCGGAGGCAAGCTTGATTTTAGATTAGTACAGAAATAATAAAACAGTAAAATAAAGTAAAAGGATGGATGTAAAAAGGTATCCTAGGATAGCGGGGGAATTTCCTAAATTACTTAAACAATTTTATAATCCTGTCTCAAATATTTATTGTCTATTAGAGTTAATAATTGTCAGTTACGAACTCCTATTAATAGCCTTAGTATTTTCCTGCTCAATCCGGAGTGTAAATACCAAGATTAATTCCTTTGTGGTACTTGACTATCTCAAAATCATATATTGATAGCTACCAAATAAATGCAGTATTTTGTCAGAATAAGCATTTAACAATATTTGCTGAAAGGAATTAAAACAAGTTTAATAAGTGAAACGGATGATAAATATTTATTTAAGTACAGACAATAATTATAATCCTAATTTGCTCTTATTTGTCTGTTAAGAATTTATCTTGTGGCCTTCCTAAATCATAGATAAGGACAACTCTTAATTAATTCATTAAACTTCTTACAATCAGAAAAAGTCTAAAATCATTAATTAGCTTTAAGTGAGAATTCTTTTATAACAGCGATGGATTTTATCTGCTAATCAAGGAGTATAAAATCTAACGTTTATCTCTCTTTGTGGTCTATTCTCAGATTTACAAAATCATTGAAATAAGAGAAACCGTAAATGCATAAAAATGATCAGTTATTAAGCATTTAATAATTTAGAGAGACAAAACAAATATTTATAAGCAAACTTGGTATTAATAATAAGTCTGAATTATTTAGGAACAAACCCACATCCTAGGATACGAATAAAATCACTCAGACATTAACAGTAATAAAAAGGAAACAGAAATAGCCATTAATTTGGAGACTGTCGGCGGAGACTGGACTGCGATTCGCTTCTGCTCCAGCTCCCTTTTCTTCTGTTCTTTTTATACTGCTTCTGCTTCGTGGGGAAATGTAGAATGAAAATAAAATGGAGAAGTGGAGGATACGAGGTGAATGGTGGTGGTCGTGGAGTGGTCTAATACTAATGATAACAAATAACAAATAACACTAACGATTTGGATACGGAGGAAGGGAGTTGATTTTATTTGCAGAAGGGGCGTCGGTTTATATAGAGGCAGAGGAGAAGAAGCTCCGTACGATTTTGTTTAACTGTTGCTCTTTGATTGCGCAGGGGACAGAGCTCACGCGTGATGAGGAGTAGATGGATAAGAGGCTCATTAATGCAGGCAGACAGTGGACGAGTTGCGGAGAGTCGGCGCAAGTTGCAGACGAAGAAGAAGACGGGCGAAGAAGATAAGCTCGGCGCAATTTTATACACGACCGCCTGATAAGTGGCGGTCTTCTCTGTCTTGTCCGCGAGTGAACCAGGCGGTAGCCTGTGTCTCGTCCGCCTGATAAGGAGGCGGTAGCCTCAGTGTTGTCCGCGAGTTAAGAGGCGGTAGCCTCTATATTTACCGCGAGGCGGTAGCCTGACCGCGAGGCGGTAGCCTCACTCTTGTCCGCCTCCCTTTGAGGCGGTAGCCTCTCTTCGTTCCGCCTCCAAGACCGCGCGGAAGCAGGCGGTTTGGTGTGCCTTGTCCGCCTCTTTCAGAGGCGGTTGTGTGTTATTTGTCCGCCTCCAAGGGAGGCGGTTGGGTGTGTGATGTCCGCCCCATACTGGGCGGTAGTCCTTTGTGAGACGTCCGCCTGTTATCGCGATGTCTAGGCTTATTTCTTCTACGGCTCTAGATTCTTGGTTTGGACTCCGTTTTCTGAGCCGTCTGCGCCTACGCGTTCGTCTCTTTGTCTACTTTACTCCCAGCTTGGTTTTCCTCATGTTTGAACCAATAAATTTGTGAGATAAACAATAAAACATAAACTAGAGGAAAACTAACCGAAGTGGAGAAATGAGCAAGAAAAGTGCTAATATTATATTGAAATACACCTAAATAACATGCTCATTTGGACACTTATCACACCCCCACACTTATCTTTTTGCTTGTCCTCAAGCAAAACCACGTACCAATTAAGTAGGGAATGCTCAATACTAACAAATATTATTATGAAGGGTAGGATAAACATGATTTTTAACTTATTGAGGAGTGTGAAAAATTAACTGCTGGTGGCAAGGTGTGCTCAGGGTAAAAATAAAACATAGAGTTTCGGGGTATGATCAAGGTACTCCAATGTTTCTTTTTAGGTGACTCTGAGAATTTTACCATGGCCAACTTCTCTCAAGAATGGGCATTGAGGAGAAAACAAAAGGAAAAATAGATTATGCATTTGTTTCACTTTTGCATAAGAGATGAGAAAATATAGGCATAACGCCTTTGTATTTAAGAACACTCAACTCTCTTTGTTGGTTACCAATGGTGTCTCGAAGTCCCTTATTATTATTTTTCTTTCTTTTTAACAGAGAAGTACCCCTTAGCAATCCCTAAGAGAGAAGACAGAAAGAAACCCTGAGCAATAAAATCCAACCATTTGCAGATTATTTGGTCACACCGCATATAAAATGCTCCTCAAAAGTAATCAAAATTTTAAAATTTGTACATTTATCCCACAATTCATAACAATATTTATTTTAAAGAGAACAACCCACATATAAAGGGTCCACAAATTTTGAATTTGGACAAACGATAAGGAGAGAGATTAAACATTTAAGCACAAAATGTCACCGAAAAGGGCACACTCCCCCACACTTAAATTGAACAATGTCCTCATTGTTCACCAGAAAAACAAGGGAAGGTTTCAGAAGACCTTTTCGGTAAGTAGATAAAATAGAGAACACAAAGAGCACAAATAAACAGTTAAGCACATAAACGCTCCTCTGCAATTTTTATTTAAATAAAAGCAAATTAAAGAAACTGGTACTCCCCTGATTTTATTTTTGCTAGTGTATTGACTTCCCCCACACTTGAGCTTCAGCCTCAAGTAGCGTAGCTTGGTTGCGGTGTCCACAGGTACACCTGCATAAGACACTAGAAGCAACCATACTAAAAACGGGGTTAAAAGTTAGCAAAAATAAAATTTAAAGAGAACCTGAAAATTAAAAGAACATAAAGGCAAAATAAATAAAAGTACACCCGGGTTGCCTCCCAGGAAGCTGCCCTTCTTTAACGTCTTTGGCTAGACGCTTTGTCGTTATCCTGGATCAAAACAAAACGTTACCTCGGCATATAAAATAAGAAAATTAATACTCCACAAAATCTGGTGTTTGAGGAGGTACTGCCGGGAACGTAGTTCTAACAGAAGACCCGGTGGAAATGACTTTTCTTCCTCAAATTGGAGGATGTAAAAATCCTCCTCTTGTTGTTGAGGCTTATGGTAAGAACTTTGAAAGGGATCTTCAGAGGGAAGTGGCTCCTTGAAATTTACTATAGCACTCTCTTCTGATGGCTCGGAGGGAGGCGGCATCTCCTCCTTCTCAAGGTTGAGGATGTATCCACCCTCATCTTCTGGGTAAAGCACGGTGAAGGAGGGGAAGTAGTAGTTGATTTCAGAGGGAGGGGACTCCATGAAGTCCAAGGAGAAACTCTCTTCTGAGGGGTTGTCTCCATAATCAAGCTGATAGTTGTTTGGTGATGGATTCTCTAATTCGAATAGTGGAGGAGGTGGAGAGTAGCTTATGTCCTCAGCAGGTTGTTCTTCCTCGTGAACCACTTCATTCAGTTGTTGAAACGGTTGTTCCATGCGTTCGATCTGATCTAGCG
This sequence comes from Limonium bicolor, assembly GCA_023374045.1. Classification (NCBI taxonomy): domain Eukaryota; kingdom Viridiplantae; phylum Streptophyta; class Magnoliopsida; order Caryophyllales; family Plumbaginaceae; genus Limonium; species Limonium bicolor. The sequence goes on from CM041782.1 coordinate 84,511,578, forward strand.
TTCTTTGCTGGATCCTTTCAAACGTTGAGGTAAAATTTGCCATCATTTCTCTTAAAATGGCGTTGTCTCTCTCTACTGCAACCATAGGACATTGGGAACTTTCATGGTCTCCTCCACACTCTTGGCACACAAAGATGGGGATAGGCTTGAGAGATGACTTGTAATCCTCCAAGAGAGCTCTCAATTCAGCATTTGGGTCTGAACATTGGGGGCTTTCATGGTACTCTCCGCACCTTTGACAGACACTCCATTGATTGTAGTCCTCTGCGCCATAGGGGTAACCATACCAATTCTGCTTGATCGTAGTGACTATCCATCAGAATTAAGTACCTTTAAAAAAAACAAAAAAATTTATACACAAAAAGGGAAATAACGAAAATAAAAGAAAAACTAAACAGATAATAAATCAGATAGTTGGACCGAAGTCCCCGGCAACGGCGCCAAAAACTTGTTGGGCAAAATAGTAGTTAAACTATCTGCTAACTATGGGCAGTGAACCCAATCTTTGTAGTACAACAAGGTCGTATCCACAGAGACTTCGCAACTATCTAATTAATTATCCAGTTAGTAAATGTACAAAAAGATAAAAAAGTGCATAAATAATAAATTGGGGTTTAGCCGGAGGCAAGCTTGGATTTAGGATTAGTACAGAAATAATAAAACAGTAAATAAAGTAAAAATGGATGAAAAAGGTATCCTAGGATAGCGGGGGAATTTCCTAAATTACTTAAACAATTTTATAATCCTGTCTCAAATATTTATTGTCTATTAGAGTTAATAATTGTCAGTTACGAACTCCTATTAATAGCCTTAGTATTTTCCTGCTCAATCCGGAGTGTAAATACCAAGATTAATTCCTTTGTGGTACTTAACTATCTCAAAATCATATATTGATAGCTACCAAATAAATGCAGTATTTTGTCAGAATAAGCATTTAACAATATTTGCTGAAAGGAATTAAAACAAGTTTAATAAGTGAAACAGGTGATAAATATTTATTTAAGTACAGACAATAATTATAATCCTAATTTGCTCTTATTTGTCTGTTAAGAATTATCTTGTGCCTTTCTAAATCATAGATAAGGACAACTCTTAATTAATTCATTAAACTTCTTACAATCAGAAAAAGTCTAAAATCATTAATTAGCTTTAAGTGAGAATTCTTTTTATAACAGCGATGGATTTTATCTGCTAATCAAGGAGTATAAAATCTAACGTTTATCTCTCTTTGTGGTCTATTCTCAGATTTACAAAATCATTGAAATAAGAGAAACCGTAAATGCATAAAAATGATCAGTTATTAAGCATTTAATAATTTAGAGAGACAAAACAAATATTTATAAGCAAACTTGGTATTAATAATAAGTCTGAATTATTTAGGAACAAACCCACATCCTAGGATACGAATAAAATCACTCAGACATTAACAGTAATAAAAAGGAACAGAAATAGCCATTAATTTGGAGACTGTCGGCGGAGACTGGACTGCGATTCGCTTCTGCTCCAGCTCCCTTTTCTTCTGTTCTTTTATATGTTTCTGCTTCGTGGTGAAATGTGAAGAAAATAAAATGGAGAAGTGGAGGTACGAGGTGAATGGTGGTGGTCGTGGGTGGTCTAATACTAATGATAACAAATAACAAATAACACTAACAATTTGGATACGGAGGAAGGGAGTTATTTTATTGCAGAAGGGGCGTCGGTTTATATAGAGGCAGAGGAGAAGAAGCTCCGTACGATTTGTTAACTGTTGCTCTTTGATTGCGCAGGGGACAGAGCTCACGCGTGATGAGGAGTAGATGGATAAGAGGCTCATTAATGCAGGCAGACAGTGGACGAGTTGCGGAGAGTCGGCGCAAGTTGCAGACGAAGAAGAAGACGGGCGAAGAAGATAAGCTCGGGCGCAATTTTATACACGACCGCCTGATAAGTGGCGGTCTTCTCTGTCTTGTCCGCGAGTGAACCAGGCGGTAGCCTGTGTCTCGCGCCTGATAAGGAGGCGGTAGCCTCAGTGTTGTCCGCGAGTTAAGAGGCGGTTAGCTCAGTTAGATTTCTCGCGTAGTTGGCGGTAGCCTGACCGCGAGGCGGTAGCCTCACTCTTGTCCGCCTCCCTTTGAGGCGGTAGCCTCTCTTCGTTCCGCCTCCAAGACCGCGCGGAAGCAGGCGGTTTGGTGTGCCTTGTCCGCCTCTGAAAGAGGCGGTGGTGTTATTTGTCCGCCTCCAAGGGAGGCGGTTGGGTGTGTGATGTCCCCCCATACTGGGCGGTAGTCCTTTGTGAGACGTCCGCCTGTTATCGCGATGTCTAGGCTTATTTCTTCTACGGCTCTAGATTCTTGGTTTGGACTCCGTTTTCTGAGCCGTCTGCGCCTACGCGTTCGTCTCTTTGTCTACTTCACTCCCGGCTTGGTTTTCCTCATGTTAAACCAATAATTTTGTGAGATAAACATAAAACATAAACTAGAGGAAAACTAACCGAAGTGGAGAAATGAGCAAGAAAAGTGCTAATATTATACTTGAAATACACCTAAATAACATGCTCATTTGGACACTTATCAGGTGCACAGACGAATAGCAAGATCATACATATATTTATATATATGCATGGATAGGATATGCGATACCAGTCTATCCACCATGTGGTAGTTGTCTGCCGCGGAAGTAGGAATACACTGTTCGATTCTTGTACAAGTTTATGAAAACTATCTCATCTTTTCAACTTACTTTTTCTCTGTCTGTTACGATTGTGTAAATATTTATTGTACAATATTGAAAATTTTAAGAGTATCATATTGCTACTTCTCGTAGCATATGTTTTTACTATGATTGGAAGTTGATGTCACAATTACAACGACAAAAACAATGTTGCAGGAGTGGGGTGCTGGATTAAGTCAAGGTTTATTGGTAGCTGCATTTCTTCAAGATCCAAGGTTTGATAACTCTCTTAGTGGAACCAAAACCAACTACGGTAAAATGGGTAATTCACTCCCACTTTTTAATTGTCATTATCTGATTGCTTTTCTGGTTGCTACCCTTGAGTTGTTGGTGTTTGTGTGTGTTTGTGCTACTGTTTATTTTCCCTGCTGCTGCTTCATTGTCTAGTACATGTTGCTCCTTCACTGTTGTTGCTTATAATCTCTGTTGTACTTAAGTTGCTATCAAATACTACTGATGGTTCTCTTTATTTTGTCTATAAAACTGGTAAAATGCAGGTGGTGCTTTATATAATCAATAACTAATGATCCTATTAGCTTACACCAGATTCTCTACTATACTACCATATTTAAAACACAAATTATACACAATAGTTTCATGTAAACACATTGGATTCAGTTTCAGTTAACTTATGTATAGTGAAACTTAGAGTGAGGATCTCTGGATCACAAAGGTTGGTAAGCTTCTTCCTTGGAAGTGGAGTTCAAATTTAGTAATGTGTTTCTGATAGCAAGATATACGTGGGAATTTCTTATGTGAATGGCTCTGTGAGTTGAAAAGAATTGGTTGCTACTCTGATTTTTTTTACTTACAAGGCAGCTACTCTGAATTTTAAAATGTATAGTATGCTGTTGTTATATCATTCTATTGCTGCTTATTTTCACTGCTGAATTGATCATTTGCTACTATGATGTTGCTTGTTGGTGCTGTTATGTTGTGATGTTGCTTGTCCGATCAGCGCTGCTTCTTTTGTGAAACAAGACCATGCACTAGAAAATCTTGAGTCGTTAATTAGAAGCTTGTTGCTGAAGAAAAAATGTTAGTGGATGTCTCTATGAGTTGAAAAGAACTGGTTTGCTGCTCTGATTTTTGTCTTAGAAGTCTGTTGCTCTGATTTAAAAAAAATGTATGATCTGCTGTTGTTATATCATTCTATTGTGCATATTTTCCCTGCTAAATTGATCGTTTGCTGCTGTGATGTTGCTTGTTGCTAATGTTGTGATGTTGCTTATCTGATGCTCTGCTTCTTAAGTGAAACTAAGACTATGCACTAGGAAATCTTGCGTTGTTAATTACAAACCTGTTGCTGATGCAAAGGTGTTAAAGTGGAGTTGAAATTAGAGGTCTAACTCTTAGTTTGGTATATACTAGCTAGTAGTCTAGTAGGGTACCTTCAATTTAATACGTTTGTACTTTTTAAAGATCAATAAATCTCTACAGAGACTACTGTCATTGGTGAATGAGTTCTTTAACTATATATATACACATTACTAAAGTGTTTGCAAACAATATTGCAGGTTCCTCACGGACATGAACTATTGAGTTGATTGGATGAAGTGTACGTAGCTGGAAAATCATCCAAAAATGGATTTCATAGATTAGTTTTAGTTTCCGGATCATGCTAGATATTCTCAAATATGTAGTACTTTTCTATTTTTAATCTAGTTAGAGTACAAGGGTTTTCTACTTACCATAAACATTGAAGACCATCATTTTTTGTGATGGTTTGTAGCAGACCTTGATTTTTTTTAAAAAAAGTTTAATTATAGTAAAGAAGTTGAAATATGCATTTTTATTGAAGTGTTCACTGAATATGCTCTCGCTTTAGTGCGACATAAATGTCTAATCAAGAAAATTATTATATACAATGTATATTGACATATGACACATTAGTCACAATAAAAATACAAAAGAACTTTCTACAGACATAAAAAAGTGTCAACTAAATTATAAATTGAATCACTAAAGCTTTTTAATAACACACAAAGAGTGTCACTAAACACCCAACTAAATGACCATCATATGTCACAATAGAATTTACTGACACGACAATAAGTTCCACTAAAGTGTCAGTTTGACACTTAATCAATGTGTCATGAAAGGGTATACACTGACATAAAGTTAAGTGTCAGTATAGATAAAAACCTTTCACCGACGTTTCCGTTTTGTGTCAGTAAAACCCTTTAGTAACTGCGGTGCTACTGACACTTTTTTTGTGTGTCGGTAAATCCCAGTTGGTCCTATACTAACACTTTTAAAGGTTTTAGTGTCACTTTTTTGGTGTCACTAAATGGCGTTTTTATTGTAGTGATTGATGATCTATTCGACCAGTTTGAAAGGAGCATTAGTATTCTCCAAGATCGACTTACGATCCGGTTACCACCATATCACTATTCGAGATGGTGACATAGAGAAGACAGCATTCCGAACCAGATACGGTCCCTACGAGTTCACGGTTATGCCGTTTGGTTTATCCAATGCCCCAGCCAATTTTGGGATTTAATGAACCGCTTGTTCTGAGATCATTGGTCAAGTCCGGTGGTAGTCTACATCGACGATATACTTGTATATTCAAAATCAAGGGGTAGCAATGAAGGCCACCTGAAATGTGTGTTGCAAACGTTGAAAGAGATCAATTGTATGCCAAGTTTTCTAAGTGTGAATATGGTTGAACCAGTCTCATTCCTTGGTCATGTTTATTTCCGAGGCTGGGGATCGCTGTTGATCCGGCCAAGATAGATGCAGTGCGCACCTGGCCTAGGCCAAAGACGGTTACCGACATCTGAAGCTTCCTTAATCTGGCAGGAATTACAGGAGATTTGTTAAGGACTTCTCCAGTTGTCTCGAAGCCGATGACTTCTTTAATGAAGAAGGATGCACCATTCGAGTGGACAGACAACTGCGAGAGTTCTTTCTAGAGTCTCAAGGATGCTCTTACCTCTGCACCAGTCCTGACAATACCATACGGTACAGATGGTTTTGAGGTCGACTGCGACTCATCCTGAAGAGGTATGGGTTGTGTATTGATCAAACACGGGAAGGTCATAGCATACGCCTTCCGACAGCTGAAGAAGCACAAAGAGAAACTACCCTACCCCAACTTAGACTTGGGTGCCGTGCTTCGCTTTGAAGATATCGCGACATCATTTGTATGGGTAAGCGTGACTATTATTCTGACCACAAGAGTTTTGAAGTACTAGTTCACTTATAAGGAGTTGAACATGAGGCAAAGAAGTGGTCGAGTTTTTAAGCGACTATGACATCAACCTACAGTACAAAGAGGGTAAGGCAAATGTGGTAGCTGACGCACTGAGCACACTCTCTTCATTTCGCTAGTCTCTCATTCTAGCTTTGTTGAAGAGGTGTGGAGTGCTCAGATGTCAGATCATAATATGTTTGGAGATCAGGCAGAAGCTTATTGTTGCACATTCGAGGGTCAGAAGTATGATTTCCGACTCCATGATGATGACCTGATTAGGCTTAATGGCCGACTATGTATTCCGGGGAGTAGCACCGAGCTGAAAGAGCACATACTGAGTGAATTCCACTGTTCTACTAGTTCGATTCACCCTGGAGCTTCAAAGATGTATAAGGACATGAAACGATATTTTTGGTGGACTGGAATGAAAAAGGATGTGAATGATTATGTGGTCAGGTGTCTCACTTGTCCGAAGGTCAAGTTTGAGCACTGACGGCCTAGTAGTATGGTACAGCCAATGCCAGTGCCGGAATGGAAGTTCCATGACATTTCCATGGACTTTGTAGTAGGGCTTCCACCCACAAGGGGAGGTCTGAATATGATCTGGGTCGTTGTTGACCGACTGACCAAGGTGGCCCGATTCATACCGATGAAGAACACTTAGAAAATGGCAAAGCTAGCAGAGCTTTGACCGAGAGATTGTAAGACACCATGGACCCAAGACTATCATGTCTGATAGGGTAACCAAATTCCCTCGCGAGGTACTAGAGAACTACACGAGAAGCGCTTGGTACCGAGCTGAAGCTGAGTACACGCATTCCACCCACAGAAATGGTCAGAGTCAGCGCACCATCCAGACGCTTGAGGATATGTTACGTGCATGTGCACTTGACTTTCACACCTGCTGGATTGATAAGTTACATCTGATCGAGTTTAGCTACAACAAACAGTTACCATGCGTCAATCAAGATGTCTCCCTTCCAGGCTTTGTACGGTAGACCATGCCACACGCCATTATGCTGGGATGAGTCGAGTGAGACGGTCATAATAGGACCCAAATATCTGGAGCAAGTACAAGCTGAGGTACGCCAGATACGAGCTAACTAGCTCAAGAGAGTAGAAATCTTATGCCGATGTGCGATACGTGACCTGGAGTTCGTCGTGGGTGACCAGGTATTTCTTAGAGTTTCCCCCATGAAGGGAGTATTCGTTTTGGCCAGAAAGGCAATTGAGCCTGAAATATGTGGGTCCTTATGTTGTGACGGGGATAGTGTAACCACCCAACCACCACCGACACATAACATCAACTGCCAGAAAATTTCGACTCATCACGTTACTTAATTCAATGGTGTTACACGCCCCGTTAACCACCACGTGGCTAACAAGGCTAATACATTTACATTGTATCGGTCTGATTGACCAGATTCCCGAGCGACTACACAATACAATCCTTATCCCATTTCCAACATTTATCATACACTACACTCCCACCGTACCGAGTATTCACAAACTAATGCCGATAACAATTTCGGTCTTACTACGCCTACAATGCATACGCCATTTAAATGGCTACCCCTGTACAAACATCTACCCCGCCCTACTCTCGAACGGCTTCTAGCTCCTTGTACCTGAAATAGAAAAGGAAGAAAAGGGTGGCCCCCAAGGGGCTCAACACCTTTGCTGGTATGGTAATCCCGCAGCCCGCATGCTACCGGGCCACGCTCAACGAATTGTCGTCTTAGCATGCGGTTGATTATATTTAAATCATGTATGTAAACCATAAACACACATCACTTTGCATGCGCCCAACAATAGGGCTCAACAATACCATCCACGCATCCACACATAACAATCACATATTGTTTCCCTTAACGCTAGAGTGACTCTCCTCTAACGGAGCTACCTCCTTAATCCTTAATAGACGGCACTTACCCATTAACCGGGTTATCCTTAACCGCCTCCTATTATAAACCGGATTTCACGTCCATATTCCATAACAACATTAGGAACCTTCCACCATAGTTGGTAACACGTTGAGCCTATAGATTGTTGCCAATCTCATACTAAGCACGTTTAATAACTCGTTACCGTCCTGTTAATTTGAACGGTTAACTTAACACCAAGGTGCGTCGGATATAGTAATCCCAAGCACCACCAACAATATTGTATGCCCCTGTGGCCCGACGTGAGTTAGTAAAATAGCTTTGGTTAAGCTAAAGGGAAGGTTGGAACCCAATGGGAAAACAACCATAACATACCCAGAGGGTCGAACCTGAAAAGACAACGACCCCCATCCTCACACGCGTGGCCGGAACAGACCGGACTCCTCACCCCCCACTAGTACATACATACTTATAAGTAAGTAGTTAGAGCTCCATTATGGAACTTATCACATCCACACCATTCGGTATCACAACCGGGTTAAACACGCAAGGGAGTTCACACAATTGCACACAACAACAATACACAACCAACTCACGCATAGCCGTGGTTAGAACGTTCCCAAGGTTTGGGTCGTTAACTCCGAGTACCGATCTCTCATGGGTTCCTAGTTTGGTTAGCTAAGGTTTAGCTCATATTTGAGGTTAAACAGTATCGGAGATTAAATTCGCCACATTAATGAATTACTATAAACTCATTACATGTTTTATTCTTACAAGGTGGAAAACACTCAGAAAAACAAATTGGCATACAAGCCGGTGTAATCCGGTAGGACACAGGTTGCAAGAAAACCATACCTGTCACCGGCGTCCACTTTACCATGTCCACTTACGTCCCTCGAACAATTCTCGAATAACTGGTACAATTAAGTTGCTTTCATTAACATTGGGGTAACACGTTTGTGTAACGACGAATGACCATGGTTAATCTCGTTAACTAGTTAAACTCCTTTGCATTTTTAACTTGTTTCACTCTTCCATTTTACTTCAACTTTTCACCCACCGAATTGTCATTATAACTCACCTAACTTGTCTTATACAACCTTATCACATCATTACCTATCAATCCCCATCATTACACACCATCTCCATACCTTAAACTTCAATTTTAGAGTGGTCCGGGACTTGGTTCTTACCTTAAGTCCCGGACCAACACATTAGAGAACTCTCGGCCATATTTAATAGGGTGGTCCGGGACCTTGTACTGACACCAAGTCCCGGACCAAAACCTTGTACAACTCTCGGCCCTTTTAAAGCCTGGTCTGGGACTTTAACCATGACCTAGGTCCCGAACCAAAGCTACAGAATTGTAAAATTGGCATTATTCAAGTTTAGTTGCCTTAGTTCCTCACCTCCATTAATTGTATAAACTTACCAAATGTTCCTAGGTATATTCTAATGCCAAACATCATCTCAAACACACCTAGTTCCATGTTTGACTTGTCACTCAATTTCCACCCAAAATCTCTTAACCCTTGCAACATTTTCTTTTGGTTTTCTAAGTGGTGTTTCCTTAAATGACCACTGTACTAAAATGCTTCCTCACCTTCATAACATCATCTCTCAAGCATCTCCTCTTACCAACCAAATCTTCTTTTCACAACTTCTTTAAATTCCTTACTCAAAACCTTACCTAAACATCATTCCCTCCTTGTTCATCAACATTACCTAAACCTTAAACAAACTTCTCCAAGACTTTAATACATCCTAAAAACACTCATCGGATTTCTAGAACTCCCAAGACAATGCCTAAATCCTTATAGCACCTTAGAACACCTTAATGCATGTTTTCTTCCTTAGTGAAACCTTTATCCACTCCTAACAATTCCTAGTTCACCCAAGTTCATTTAAGCACTTAAAACTCCTTATACATTTTACAAATTTTGCCATGGGTTCTCTTAGCACATCATCATTCCAAAACTCATAGTTTTCACCATTAAACATTCAAGAACACCTAAATCCATCAAGAACACTATCACACATAAAACTTCACCAAATTTACACTACATCACAATATAGTGCATAATTTAAATTGCTTGGCACTTAGGCCCTTAAATGCATGGCTCTTAGGCCCTTAAATTGCATAAACCTTAAACACTGAATTTCCCACATAATAATGCCTTTGACCTGCAAATACACCCAACAATTCATATTCCCTTAATAAACTCCTTGAGAGCATTTCACTAGCTCATTTACCATTGGCTCCTTAGGCATTTTATTAAGCAAATCGAGCTTATTTTCCTAAGGCATTAAAACTACATTGAGATAGCATATTTACCTCTTTTCCTGTCAAACTTCTTTCTTGTTTCCTTGACTAAATTGGCAAGGCTTTTAGTTGCTTGTCAACTTCTAAACATTATACGAATAATATAATGAGTATACTAGCTTTAAGCTTCATCTCATTGTAAACCCTAGTTTTACATATATCATCTTAAGGTATTAAAATGATTGTTTTACCTTGGAATGGAAAGAGAGCTTGAATAAGTACCAAGAGAGGACTCCTCCAAGTCCTTGAAAGATTCAAATGGAGCTAGAACAAAGCAACACAATGAGCACCATTAATGGTGATTTTCGGACATCACACCAACATGAAGGAAACATCATTTTTCTTTGAGTTTCCTTACCTTGAAGCAAAGGAGAACAATAATATATGAAAAGGTGAGCTCAAGCTCCTTCAATGGTGAATCTCCATGGCACCAAAATTGAGTTCTTGAAGATTTAAAAAGATAGAAGTGTAGAGCTTGGTCTAACTAAGACAAATATGGTCTTAGAATTTGATTTGGAGCATGGAGTTGGATTTGGCAAGGAAATGAAGATGGAGAAGAGAGGTTACTATAGCCCATCGTTTTTGAAGAAGAGATGAGAAGATGAAGACCGTGTGAAATGAGAAGGAAGAAGAGAATGAGGTGAGAGAGTACACTTTGTTAAGATATTTATGTTATAAAGTAACTTTCTTCTTTTATTCATTCTTTTATTTCCTTTCCTTAATTAATTTCTTTTACATGTTTGTGACTCACCATGATAAAAACCGGCCCCCATCTTTACCTAGGGGTATAAGTCTTTGTTGACCAATTTAATTACTTATAACAACATATGTTATAAACTAGCTTATTAAAGTTACTATTCACTAAAACAAGGCACATAGATGTGAAATTTTTGATTTCCCATTGATATAGACTTCCAAATGTGATACTATATAGTACACATGTTAATTAAAGAGTGATGATGGACATTTAGCCACTCAAAACTCATTTACAAGACAATTTTTCAAAAACGTGCTTTAAGACTCCTTAAAGCACTTTTTGTGTTTTCTTGCTTTCAAGCTTGGTTTTCTTTGGTAATTGATTTAATATGTTCATTAACATATTTATAAGGTATAGGTATGACCATTAGGTCTTATACAAATTTATCCCAAGCTTAGAGCACATTTTAGCCCATATTGACCTTAAGGTATTTATTTGTGTTTTGTTTGGTTTCATTATCTACCAAGGTTTCCTAAGGACTTAATTAGCCTTATTAAATCATAATTGAATATTATTGGGTCTTGGTAGGCTCTTTGGGTCCTAACCAAGTTCACTTCAAGCTTAGAGCACGTTTTTGCTCAAACCGTGTCTTAGTGTTTTATTGTGTTTTTACCATGGTTTAAATTGTACACTGATTTTCTAAGGCACTTTTTAGCCTTTAGATACCATATCTCAACATCTAAACAACATACCAAGGTTTGGGGTATTTCAATCTACCCCCCTTAAAAGAACTTCGTCCCCGAAGTTCACATTTCCCACGCATCATTGGATTAGAATACGGGAATTACTTCCAAAACAAACCTCCATAACCAAAAACACCTTACACCAAAACCTCGGACTTAACGGTCCGGGCAACATATCCACATCCATACATAATCATATTGTGACATACTTACATGATAACCTCGGACTCAACGGTCCGGGTACCTAATCAACATTACACTTACATAACAACCCTTAGACTCTCAGGTCTGGGTAACACAACAACAGTTAGACTCATAGGTCTGAAATAATATTTCTTACTCATACCACACAACACGCCTTAGCATGTATAACAAACAGAAATACCTTTTCCATCTCTCCATGGGCTCGAGTCCCATGTTGAGTACATATACACTGTGATCCCGCAGAACCCGGTCACGATGGACACCTTCTGGTCCCCGTTTCTTTGGGAGGTCAAAAAAATCACATACATTTTTTAAAATATGCTTCTCATGTCACCGGTCCGAAGACAAAGGCTCATACGTCCTCAGCTCGTGAGCAAGTACTACAAAAATATTCTTTACTAGGTTAGGTATATTAGAGAATCCTTTACTCAAAATCAGTCAGATGTTTTGGAAATGCCAATTGAAAATCCTTTTGAAAACTCAATACAACACCAAGTCCAATTTATGCTCTTTGCATCTTTCTTAACGTGGTTATTTGTGTCCACTTACAGGGAGCTTCAAGAGTCATCTAACCCTGATGTGATCAACATCAGTGTTGAACTATCTTTCCACCCCAATTTGTGTTCGGCTTCCCTTGATCTCATGATAATCAAGTTTCACCTCCCACTTCATTTTCAACCAACAATTAATTCAAGCATATCCCATTTTCTATCTTTAATCCTTCCAGTCATAATCATTACATCTCCAAGGGATAGAACTCAGTCTATCAATCATCATCCAAATCCAACTTAATTCAAGTTACCTAGGGAAATTAATTCTCACTAGGTTCTATGTCGGTCACATACCCCTTCATAAATCACAATCCTGTATATATATAATATTTTTTTTATCAAAATACAATACATGGTTTACATTTACACACTGTCGGGGTTTTAGTTCCCTGGGAGTTTCTTACTCCCTTACACCTGTACCCTCACACACAACTGTTAACCAATTAAACACATTTATCACAATGGTATTCGCATCTTCTGTGCGCAATCACCACAATTTAACCATCAATGAATGCGTATGTTTATATAACACACGCGCCACCCCATCATAACCAATTATTTTTGTGCCATGCACAACATAGTTCACGTACACTTGTACGGTAAAACACACTAAGCGGTTTTGCGCTCTACCCCCTTAAAAGGGATTACGCCCACGTAATCAACCACTGAACATTGGCTTAAAATGTTCTGCCATCGTGAAGTGTTTTAACTTCCACGCGGCCTGGTATACAATGCGTTCCGGTTAGAGGATCTTAACCATGTTGGCGGTTTAATCCCTAAACCAAGAATTCTTATTAGAGTTTATCTAACTCATAACCGGTTTCGGTCCTGGCCTGTGAGGCTTCTAGGCATTGGTAACTAGCCATTTATTCAAATTCACAATGTATATTCGGCATCTAAAACATGGGCTCACTGGCCTCTGTTGCGCAACTCTGCTAATTATAGAGCTAGTTTGCCCCATTCGTTACTGTTACTGTATTGTACATCTCCAATATATTACCCTAATCTTGGTATTAATGGTTTCTCAACCGACGCATGGTATCTCTTACCCTGAGTGAACTCGGTGAGTTTCAAAACTTTCCATCCACTTCTCTAATAACTTACTGTGTGAACTGCTATGTATTATTTCACAATGATTGACTTGGTTTCTTCCGACTTACTGTCGAACGAGATTGAGCTACCACCTAATGCGTTGTGCTCTCTCAATTATTTTCCACACCTGAGGTATATTCTATACCGACTTTTGGTATTCCTTGTTACTGCAGTCACTTATTGCCAGTCATGCTTCCACATTTGGTTCTGTACCAGTATCGTTTCATTGATACGACCTTGCATTTCCTATGCATCGGTCATTATAGTATTTTAAGTTTCTTTCTACATCCACCACAATTAACATTCCCCAAAATCCTAGCTATCCCACTTGATCATTACTGCGCAAGTGCAATACCAAAACATTCAGTCATACAGAGTGTAGAGGCATAAACTCTTGACAGTAAATCTCTAATGCGATTGCAATAGGAATTTACATTGTGTTTTACCGAATTCCTTATCACATAATAATTGCCACCGGCTTACGCTCGGTTCGTTTGCTATTACTTTCTGTTGTATCTCCACTGGGTTTAACTCATAACTCTGCTTATTTGTCACACCATCACTTAACAATACTTATACAACGGTCCCTTATTGCACACCGTATCCTCTTTCATTATACAATCCACTTACACTGCATCCGCTATTATATTATCTTCCGCCATTACACTGGGTTTGGCCACCTATTTGGCTGCTTTTTTTTAATACACTTCTTTTTTTTTGAGCCTTTGTGTTCCTTGAGTGTTGTTCGCTGCACATTTAGCATCACACACCTATGGTGGTTGCTATCAGACTTATTACTCTTCCGGTGTACACAACTGGTACTAACACTTCCTTTCGTATTATTCTTATTCTTGAGTAATAACAATATGGTCTATCCTTAACATATTCCTTGAACTCGATTCAAATAACTACCGCTTCCACGGTTTCACAATGTCGAGAGGTATCCCCACTCTTTAAGCAGTGGTTCGTTCTCCGCTCTATGTACTCTTATAACATATACTCCTGCACGATTCCTTCCAAGTTATCTCTTTGGCAACTTAGGGTCCTACTGTTAAGTGGTTTACCTTCAGTGTTTAATCTGGGTAATTGTTCCAAATCTTGTGTTTCTGTTATGTTGCTCCATCCAACAATGTTTAATCCAAACACCCCTCACGGATTGCTCCTGGGTGTTACCAAAATATGCCATTACATTTGGCTTGCACTCATGGATACGTTCAGTAACTACGTCTTCTTACGTTCTTAGCTGGGTATTCGTTCCAGCTATCATGCTTTATCCCTCAGGCTTCTTAAGTCGTATGTGGTGTCTTTACATAACAGCCCGTGCTCTTCGCACTTCTTGACTCTATACATTTCCTTGAAATAAACTCACTAGTCCCTTTAGTCCTTTTTAACTTAGCTGGGTTCCTTTACTTCAACCATTCGTGGTAATCCTTAGCTCTTACTTGACTTTTACTGCTGACCGTAATATGGACTCGACTACTTCCCGTGTTCCAGACTCTACTCGTATACATATGTGGGGTATCCTACTGATACATTACTACTTACCCAACTAACCCATATGTAGGTCCGTCAGGCCCACAAGCTCCTAATGGAGTGCGGTCGTCCCACATTACAGTTGGTACACTCGTAGTGTCCGTCACACGCCTAGGTGAAGTATTCTGTTGTCAACTCCCTTATAGTGTCCTTTGACAACATGCATTCCGTGCTTCCCGAACTTAATCCAGGGAAAGTCTATACACCGTTGTATCATCATAAACTCCATCCATTTCCTCGGGTCGCTACCCTCGGGCTCACCGGTTTCCATCCGGTTGTTCAAAAGTAAACTGAGTATGACTTACCTCCATGTGGCACTGAGGCCGGTGTAGGTCCTCTGTTTGGTTTTTTTTAAAAGAAGGTTCGAAAGAGATATAGGTTTAAAAGAAAATTTTGGTTTTGAAAGAAAAGGAGTTTGAAATAAATCCGAATTGAAAGGAAAATTCTCGTGGTTTCACAACGCCTTCTTGCCTTAACCAAGTCTAGCTTCTTGCTGACTGGTGCATTCCCATTTACAAAGGTTAGGCTGTTAAACCCTCCCACAGTTATGATGATCTCCTTTAACTTCATGGTGCTTTAGTAAGCACTAGTAGTCACTACAAATTTCCCGAACAGCCCTGTTATAGCAGCACTTGCCATGGTAAGTGCGCTGTGCTAACTGGCTATCGGTTAAACATTTACCGGTTGCGGTATTGTTTTTATCTACACCGTATTCAGTGGCCTTGTGGCCCTTACCTTTATACTCTAAATTGAAAATAATCTTCCGGGTACTTCTCACTGTCTTCACATGATAACCAATAACTAGGATGTTTCCCATTCTGGGAGACCCCTCTTACTTAGTACTGTATCTTCTTCGTAGCCCGCTCCACGCATTTGTCGTGGTTACTGAGACTTGTCTCTTGTTTGGGTACTACGTTGTAGTTCCTTAGTCGGTTGGTATACCGTCTGTGAATTATTTAACATTGTAGTCTCGTAGACACTCTGTCTCGGGTTCTATTACTTCACTTCTTGTCTGTTGCACAGTTGGTGCGTTGCAAGCTGGTTGTTCTTGACTGCTCCGCATGTCGACCCAGGTTGCCGGAAATTCTATTCTCCTATACACAAGATTCCTCATTCTTCGCTATTAAATGCGGTTAACATGGTTTAGGCGGAAATCGTCTCCGGAATTCCCACTTTTCGGGATCTACCGTGTGACAGGTCCTCCGTACTCACAGAAGTTCTTAATAACAACCAGATTAGGTTTCCCGAGTATGAGGGGACTTTCATCTCTCTGACGTTCTTTCCCAAGTTATAAACAGGGATTGTGGAGGGTGGGAAGGATATTGTAGGTTTCCAGTATTCACTGGTAGTTCCTAACTAGCGTATCACTCACGCTATCACTCAACCCTTAACCCAAAGTACTAAGATCTTAACTCGGTACTCCCTAGGCTCGGTAATTCAGTCATTAGAGAGATACTTCGCTCTGATACTACTTTTTGTAACACCCCAACCACCACCGTACACAAACATCAAACTGCAGTGGAAATTTTGACTCATCACGTTACTTAATTCAATGGTGTTACACGCCGTTAACCACCCACGTGGCTAACAAGGCTAATACATTTACATTGTATCGGTCTGATGGACCAGATTCCCGAGCGACTACACAATACAATCCTTATCCATTTCCAACATTTATCACACACATACACCCCACCGTACCGAGTATTCACAAACTAATGCCGATAACAATTTCGCTCTTACAACGCCTACAATGCATACGCCATTTAAATGGCTACCCCTGTACAAACATCTACCCCGCCCTACTCTCGAACGGCTTCTAGCTCCTTGTACCTGAAATAGAAAAGAAGAAAAGGGTGGCCCCCAAGGGGCTCAGCACCTTTGCTGGTATGGTAATCCCGCACCCGCATGCTACCGGGCCACGCTCAACGAATTGTCGTCTTAGCATGCGGTTGATTATATTTAAATCATGTATGTAAACCATAAACACACATCACTTTGCATGCGCCCAACAATAGGGCTCAACAAACATCCAACGCATCCACACATAACAATCACATATTGTTTCCCTTAACGCTTGATGACTCTCCTCTAACGGAGCTACCTCCTTAATAGACGACACTTACCCATTAACCGGGTTATCCTTAACCGCCTCCTATAAACCGGATTTCACGTCCATATTCCATAACAACAATAACACATAACACACAAGTACGGTTCACATTAGGAACCTTCCACCATAGTTGGTGTAAACACGTTGAGCCTAGAGATTGTTGCCATCTCATACTAGGCACGTTTAATAACTCGTTACCGTCCTGTTAATTTGAACGGTTAACTTAACACCAAGGTGCGTCGGATATAGTAATCCCAAGCACCACCAAACAATATTGTATGCCCCTGTGGCCCGACGTGAGTCAGTAAAATAGCTTTGGTTAAGGTAAAGGGAAGGTTGGAAACCCAATGGGAAAACAACCATAACATACCCAGAGGGTGTCGAACCTGAAAAGACAACGACCCCCATCCTCACACGCGTGGCCGGAAAGACCGGACTCCTCACCCCCCACTAGTACATACATACTTATAAGTAAGTAGTTAGAGCTCCATTATGGAACTTATCACATCCACACACCATTCGGTATCACAACCGGGTTAAAACACGCAAGGGAGGTTCACACAATAGCACACAACAACAATACACAACCAACTCACGATAGCCGTGGTTAGAACGTTCCCAAGGTTTGGGTCGTTAACTCCGAGTACCGATCTCTCATGGGTTCTAGTTTGGTTAGCTAAGGTTTAGCTCATATTTGAGGTTAAACGGTATCGGAGATTAAATTCACCACATTAATGAATTACTATAAACTCATTACATGTTTATTCTTACAAGGTGGCAAACACTCAGAAAAACAAATTGGCATACAAGCCGGTGTAATCCGGTAGGACACAGGTTGCAAGAAAACCATACCTGTCACCGGCGTCCACTTTACCATGTCCACTTACGTCTCGAACAATTCTCGAACAACTGGTACAATTAGTTGCTTTCATTAACATTGGGGTAACACGTTTGTGTAACGATGAATGACCATGGTTAATCTCGTTAACTAGTTAAACTCCTTTGCATTAACTTGTTTCACTCTTCCATTTTACTTCAACTTTTCACCCACCGAATTGACATTATAACTCACCTAACTGTCTTATACAACCTTATCACATCATTACCTATCAATCCCCATCATTACACACCATCTCCATACCTTAAACTTCAATTTTAGAGTGGTCCGGGACTTGGTTCTTACCTTAAGTCCCGGACCAACACATTAGAGAACTCTCGGCCATATTTAATAGGGTGGTCCGGGACCTTGTACTGACCCCAAGTCCCGGACCAAAACCTTGTACAACTCTGGCCCTTTATAAAGCCTGGTCTGGGACTTTAACCATGACCTAGGTCCGGACCAAAGCTACAGAATTGTAAAAATGGCATTATTCAGTTTAGTTGCCTTAGTTCCTCACCTCCATTAATTGTATAAACTTACCAAATGTTCCTAGGTATATCTAATGCCAAAACATCATCTCAAACACACCTAGTTCCATGTTTGACTTGTCACTCAATTTCCACCCAAAATCTTTTAACCCTTGTAACATTTTCTTTTGGTTTCTAAGTGGTGTTTCCTTAAATGACCACTGTACTAAAATGCTTCCTCACCTTCATAACATCATCTCTCAAGCATCTCCTCTTACCAACCAAATCTTCTTCACAACTTCTTTAAATTCCTTACTCAAAACCTTACCTAAACATCATTCCCTCCTTGTTCATCAACTTACCTAAACCTTAAACAAACATCTCCAAGACTTTAATACATCCAAAAAACACTCATCGGATTCTAGAACTCCCAAGACAATGCCTAAATCCTTATAGCACCTTAGAACATCTTAATGCATGCTTTCTTCCTTAGTGAAGCATTTATCCATCCTAACAATTCCTAGTTCACCCAAGTTCATTTAAGCACTTAAAACTCCTTATACATTATACAAATTTTGCCATGGGTTCTCTTAGCACATCATCATTCCAAAACTCGTAGTTTTCACCATTAAACATTCAAGAACACCTAAATCCATCAAGAACACTATCACATACAAAACTTCACCAAATTTACACTACATCACAATATAGTGCATAATTTAAATTGCTTGGCACTTAGGCCCTTAAATGCATGGCTCTTAGGCCCTTAAATTGCTAAACCTTAAACACTGAATTTCCCACATAATAATGCCTTTGACCTGCAAATACACCCAACAATTCATATTCCCTTAATAAATTCCTTGAGAGCATATCACTAGCTCATTACCATTGGCTCCTTAGGCATTTTATTAAGCAAATCGAGCTTATTTTCCTAAGGCATTAAAACTACATTAAGGCATATTTACCTTTTCCTCTCAAACTTCTTTCTTGTTTTCTTGACTAAATTGGCAAGGATTTTAGTTGCTTTTCAACTTCTAAACATTATACGAATAATATAATGAGTATACTTGCTTTAAGCTTCATCTCATTGTAAACCCTAGTTACACATATATTATCTTAAGGTATTAAAATGATTGGTTTACCTTGGAATGGAAAGAGAGCTTGAATAGTATCAAGAGAGGACTCCTCCTAGCCCTTGGAAGATTCAAATGAAGCTAAAACAAAGCAACACAATGAGCACCATTAATGGTGATTTTCGGACATCACACCAACATGAAGGAAATGTCATTTTTTCTTTGAGTTCCTACCTTGAAGCAAAGGAGAACAATAATATGTGAAAAGGTGAGCTCAAGCTCCTTCAATGGTGAATCTCCATGGCACCAAAATTGAGTTCTTGAAGATTTAAAAAGATAGAAGTGTAGAGCTTGGTCTAACTAAGACAAATATGGTCTTAGAATTTGATTTGGAGCATGGAGTTGGATTTGGCAAGGAAATGAAGATGGAGAAGAGGGGTTACTATAGCCCATCATTTTGAAGAGAGAGGAGAATATGAAGACCTTGTGAAATGAGAAGGAAGAAGAGAATGAGTGAGAGAGTACACTTTGTTAAGATATTTATGTTATAAAGTAACTTTCTTCTTTTATTCACTTTTCTTTCCTTTCCTTAATTAATTTCTTTTACATGTTGGTGACTCACCATGATAAAAACCGGCCCCAATCTTACCTAGGGGTATAATAGTCTTTGTTGACCAATTTAATTACTTATAACAACATATGTTATAAACTAGCTTATTAAAGTTACTATTCACTAAAACAAGGCACATAGATGTGAAATTTTTGATTTCCCATTGATATAGACTTCCAAATGTGATACTATATAGTACACATGTTAATTAAAGAGTGATGATGGACATTTAGCCACTCAAAACTCATTTACAGGACAATTTTTCAAAACGTGCTTAAGACTCCTTAAAGCACTTTTTGTGTTTTAACTTGCTTTCAAGCTTTGTTTTCTTTGGTAATTGATTTAATATGTTCATTAACATATTTATAAGGTATAGGTATGACCATTAGGTCTTATACAAATTTATCCCAAGCTTAGAGCACATTTTAGCCCATATTGACCTTAAGGTATTTATTTGTGTTTTGTTGGTTTCATTATCTACCAAGGTTCCTAAGGACTTAATTAGCCTTATTAAATCATAATGAAATATTATTGGGTCTTGGTAGGCTCTTTGGGTCCTAACCAAGTTCACTTCAAGCTTAGAGCACGTTTTTGCTCAAACCGTGTCTTAGTGTTATTGTGTTTTTACCATGGTTTAAATTGTACACTGATGTTCTAAGGCACTTTTAGCCTTTAGACACCATATCTCAACATCTAACAACATACCAAGGTTGGGGTATTTCAAGGCCGGTAGCTTACAGGCTTAGATTGCCTGGTGCTGGGCAAGGTACATGATGTATTTCATGTGTCTCAGCTGAAGAATAATGTCTCATCCGTCTCATGTGCTTCAGCCCGAAAGGCTAACCTTAGAGCCTTCCATGCGATCAGTGGACACTCTCGTATGGATTGTGGATACTAAGACTCGAGACACTCGCCATAAGTCTGTTCGACTGGTGAAGGTCCCTGGTCTAACCAAGAAGTCGAGGAGGCCGCTTGGGAGCTAGATGATAAAATGAAGGCGAAGTAACCGTCGTTGTTTACTCCATAGTGTTTGTATGTATAGGGTATGGGAGAGTACGCCTTTTTAAAGGGGGTAGAGCCGTTTCGGTTATGTATGTACGACATGTATTGAAATACATTGTCTATGTTGTTATGTTATTGACCTTTGATTCTAAGTGATGTTATATTACCGGGAACTTGAGTCCGATTTATGTAAAGATGTTTGATATGAGAGTGTTGTTATATAAGTAATCCCGTGTTCTATTATTAAGATGCGTGGAAGTGTGAACTTTGGGGGACAAAGTTCTTTATGGGGGGTAGATTGAAATACCCCAAACCTTAATATTGTTTAGATGATAAACTGGTGTGTATTAAGGCTAAAAAGTGCCTTAGAAATGTTATATAAACAATTTAGAAAACCAATAAAACACAATTAAAGACATAAAGGCAATTAGAGCAAAATGTGCTCTAAGCATGGGATAACCTTGGTTAAGACCCAAAGGGCATACCATGACCTTATTTAAATGTTAATGAACATTTAAACGAATCACTAAAGTAAACCAAGCTTGAAAACAAGTTAAAACATAAATGTTTAAGGAGTCTTAAAGCACATTTTTGAAAAATTGTCTTAGAAATGGGTTTTGAGAGGCTAAATGCCTATCATTACAACTTAATCATCATGTGTACTACTTAGTATCACATTAGGAAGTCTAAATCAATGGGAAATCAAAAATTTCACAATTATGTGCACTAATTTGTGAATAGTGCTCAAATAGTGCTAGTTTAAGACATAAGTCAACATAAGCCAATTTCACTGGTCAACAAAGACCATAAAATACCCCATTTGACTTACGGGGCCGGTTTTTAAGTGAGATTCATCACACTAGGCTGATTTGTTAAGGGAGGAAAATTTTAAAAGTAAGTAACTATTTGCTTTAGACACAAATATCTTTCAAAAAGTCTACCTCCACCTCATTCTCTCATTTCCCTCTTGTTCTCACCGTCTCCAACCTCTTCCTCCCTTCTCCATACGGTTTGCTACAGCACACACACCATCTCCATCTTTCATTGCTTATATCTCCTAGCTCCATGCTCCAAAATTAATTCCAAGACCACCTTCTCTTAGTTTAGTCAAGCTCTACAACCTTGTCTTTTTAAATCTTCAAAAACACCATTTCGGTGCCAAGAGGAATCACGATTGAAGGAGCTTGAACTCATCTCTTTTCACCTTGTTGATCACCTTTGCTTAAAGTTAAGGAAAACCAAAGAAAAACTTCATTTCCTCTCATTTTGTATGTGACCGAGAATCACCTTGTAATGGTGTCTTCGCTTTTTTTTTTTAGCCTCATTACAAACTTCAAAGGGCTAGGTGGAGTCGTATCTTGCTACTTAATCCAATTCCCATTCAAATCCAAGGCAAAACATTCATTTTTGTGTTTTAATACATTATATCACCTAAGGTTATTAATGAGTTTAAGCATGAAGCTTATGCTCATTATCTTTACTTGTGTATTGATTAGAAGATTGACAAGAGATCAAAAACTCCTTGCCGATTTTTAATCAAGAAGAGCAAGGAAAAACAGTAAGGAAGTTTTGAAGAAAAAAAGGTAAATGAATTACCTTAATGAAGTTTTATGTGCTTAGGAAATTGACCCCTAAAGTGCATAATAAAAACACCTAAGGAGCCAATGGTAATGAGCTAGAAAACTATCCTCAAGGAGATATTAAAGGGCATATGTGATGTTGTGTGTATTTGCAAGTCAAAGGCAATTAGTATGTGGAAATTCAGTGTTTAAGGTTAATGCAATTTAAGGGCCTAAGTGACAAACAATTTAAATTATGCACTATATTGTGATGTAGTGTAGTTTAAGGCTTAGTTGTGCGTAAAGAACATTCTTGTGGATAAATGTTCTTGGTTGTTAGGTGAAAACCTTGTGTTTTGAGTGTAAGAAAGTGCTAGCAAAGCTATGTAAAAATTTGGGAAAGAAGAAACAAGAAGTTTAGTTGCTTAAATGAAGTTTAGTGACCTAGGTTGTGCTAGGAAATGTTAACGGTTGATTGGAGAAAGAAATGGGGAATTTAAGTGTTTATAAGCATTAAAATGACTTAGGCTTGTTTGGAGGATTTGGTGTGGAAATGAGTGTTTTGAGATACACCAAAGTCATGGTGGGAGTGTATTTAGAACTTGTGCAAAATTGGGTAAACAAAGAAGGAATAATATCTTGTAAAGGAGGAAGTTTGAACTTGTGGAAAGAAGTCTTAAGAAGTTGTGTAAGAAGGTTTTAGTGAGGGATAATGCTTTTGGAGGAATTGTAGTGGTGATATGGAAACAATTTGGTTAGTTGAGATTTAGGTATGGTATAGCATTTAGGAACTTAAGGATAAAAACATTACAAGTGTTAGGAATTTTGTAAGAAAATGAGTAAGTGTTTAAGGAGTTTAGAAGTGAGTTAGAAAATGAGTTTGGTGGATGTTATATGAAGGTTTAGGTGTGCCAAATGATGTTAGAACACATTAGGGGGCTTGAGGAGAAGTTTGGAGCAAGTTTGACAAGTTTTGGGAAGTTTTGTAGTCGACCGACCCAGGGGACCGACCCTGGCTGGTTCGGTCGATTATAATAAGGCAGCATGAGATGTTTCTGGAATCGACCGACCAAGGGGTTGGTCGGTCGATGGGTCGATCGGGCTGAAGACAACGAACAAAAATGTTTCTGGAATGGACCGACCAGAGGGCTATGGGTCGGTCGAAATAAGCTTGGGTCGGTCGGGCAAAATCAGTGAGCCTGAATGTTAATGGAATGGACCAACCTAGGGGGTTGGGTTGGTCGGTGGGTCAGTCGGCCCATACCTGAAATACCCCAAACTTAGATATGGTGTTTAAATGAAAACTAAGATATAAGGAGGCTAAATAATGCCTTAGAAACATTAAGAAACATTTCTAATCAAAGAAAATATAAGGAAACACCAAAAGAGCAGTTTTAACAAAAACGTGCTCTAAGCTTGGAGAGACTTGGGAGAGTACCCATATTGTTCTAAGACCTTAGTAATATCCTAGTGGTCATTTTAAATCAATTACCAAAGAACAAGCTTGAAAACAGTTAAAACACAAAATGTGCTTTAAGGAGTCTTAACACGTTTTTGAAAAATTGTCTTGTAAATGAGTTTTGAATGGCTAAATGTCCATCATTACTCTTTAATTAACATGTGTACTATATAGTATCACATTTGGAAGTCTATATCAATGGGAAATCAAAATTTCACAACAATGTGCCTTGTTTTGGTGAATAGTGAATTAATTAAGCTAGTTTATAAAATATATATAAGTGAATTTGGTCAACAAAGACTTAAGTACCCTCATTAAAAAAGGGGGCCGGTTTCTTAGGAGGTGAGTCACCACCTTCATGACTCATTAAGTAATTAAGAAAGCAAATAAGTCTTATAAAGCATAAAGTACTATTTACCTTTTTACATAAATATCACATTTTACTTACCTCTCTCCTCACCTCCTCATTTCTTCTTGTTTCACACGGTTTCTTCAAGCTCTCTCCCTTCTCCATTAACGTGAAGAACAACTCCATGCTAGCTCCATCTAGCTTTGCCCACATCTTGCTCATTTTAGCTCCAAATCCAAAACAAAATACATATCTTCTTAGTTAGCTCAAGCTCCTCCTTTCTATCTTTTCAAAACTTCAAGAGCTTCATTTTGGTGCCAAGTCAAACCACCATTAGAGGAGGAAATTCAAGTTTGGAGACTCCATTGGCATCTCCATTCTCTTAAGGTAAAGAAAGTGTAAGAAAATCTAGGTTTCCACCATTTTCTTCACATGTCCGAAAATATATACTCATGGAACTCCATGTTTATGCCTTGTTCTAGCTTGTTTCTACTCTTCAAAGGAGAGAGGAGGTCCTTCTTGCTTCATATCCAAGCTTGTCTTGAGGAACTAAGGTAAAACAATCAATTCAAAACCTTAAAACACATTTTAACCTAGGTTTTATTCCTTAAGGTAAATGTGTTGGTTAGTGCTCATTAGAGTATTTGGACATTGTTTAGAACATTGGCAAGGAGATACACATTGGTGACCGAGATTGAACAAAGAAAAACCTAAGGAGGAAAGCTTTTAAGCTTGTAAAAGAACAAGGTAAATTACTTACCTTAAGGTGTTTTGTTGTTTAAGGAAATTGGATTTAGGTATATGATGAGTTTAGTGTAGAGCTTATATTGGGAAGGTGCTATAAACCTAGGAGAAACAATGACTATACTTGTGAACTTGTGACTAAGGAGCAATGAGAAAAAGAGATAGTTTAAGAATATAAGGTGAAGTACAAGAAGCATTTTATTTCAATGGGAGCCCTGTTGTGTGTATTCGCAGGTTGAAGGCAAATATATGTGGAAATTCAGTGGTTAAGATTATTGCCATTTAAGGGCCTAAGTGCCAAGTATTTTAAGTTTAAGCACTATATGATGATGTGGTGAAGTTTTAGTGTAAATTGTGTGTTAAGGTGTTGTGATGAGAATTTGGGTGATGTTGGTTGTTTGATGGAGAAAAACCATGTGTTAGGATGTACTATGTACTAGAGAACTCATGGCAAAAATTTAAAGGAGAACTTAAGTGTTTAAGATATTCTAAGGGGATTTAAGGACCAAAGAGGTACTAGGATGTTCTAGAGATTGTCTTGATGAAAAAGGGTGAGAATAAGGTGTTCTAAGGACTTATAATGACTTAGGTATTACTATGAAGGATTTAGGAATCAAGAGAATGACTTTGAGTATTTAGGACTTAGGCAAATGTTGGTGAACAACTAGGAAGGAAATAATGTGTTGATGATGGAAGTTTAAACTTGTGAAGGAACATTAAGAAAATGCATAAGAGAGTCTTAGATAGTGAAAGATGCTTGGGAGATGATGTTATAGTGGTGAGGAAAACATTTGGCATAGTGGTTACATTAGGTATGAACCACCACCTAGAAACCTAGGGGAAAGCATTACAAGTGTTAGCATTATTACAAGGAAAATGCATAAGGACTAAGGTGTATCTTGGTGAATGATTTAATGTGTTTTGAGGAGGGCTTAAGGTGTATTTGAGGTGCCCAAATGAGGTTATAACATATTAGGATATATGAGAGAAGTTTGGAGATGAATGGGAATTTAGAAACAAGGTTCTGGAGCCGACCGACCTTAGGGACCGGACTTGCAAGGTCGGTCGGGCTCAGTTTACACTACCGGAAAATGTTTCTGGAATCGACCGAACTTGGGGACCGGACTTACAAGTTCGGTCGGGCTTGTGTTTTGTGAAGGAATTAAGTCTCTGGAATCGACCGAACATGGGACCGGACTTGGCAAGTTCGGTCGAGCTCAAATTTCCCACGGGGAAACTCTCGGGAATTGACCGACCTTGGGGACCGGACTTACAGGTCGGTCGGGGTAGAATTTTCAAACGGTGAAGTGTTCTGGAATGGACCGACCTTAGGTAAGGTCGGTAAGTTCGGTCGGACCTAAAAAAAAAAAAGAAATTTTGAATTCTAAGAATGGTATAGGTAATAAGGTATACCCTTGGTAGGGTGGTAATGATTGGGACCCTAAGAACTTAAGAAATTAAGTTAAGATTAAGTATAAGTTTTAATGTTTAAAATAAGTTTGTGAGCTAAGTGGCAAGACTTTAGAGGTTATTAAATGGGAATCTTTAGGAACTAAGTGAGTTAAGTAAGGTGCAAATAACTAATAACCTAAAAATGAATGAATGTTTTAGGTTTGTGAATTGGGACCCCGAAGAAGGTTAAACAAACAACGATCGACGGTGAACGGTACAATCCTTCTTGTGACCTGCTTGCTAACGAGGTGTCCCTCGGCTTGTGTGCTATCTGTTTAATTGCTATGACTAAACAAGATAAAGCATGCAACCGGTTATATTTATTCTCGTTGTGTTTGTGTTATCTTTACACTAACCCGCAAGACTTGAGTTGGTTACTAACCAAGTTTAGTACTTACTGAGTTAAGAATAAGAGTTAACTTTGATGGTTGTTGGTTAATGCCCGTTAAGGCTTAGCTAGCACATGGTGTTTAAGATGTCTACTAACTGGAACTTGAGTGAGGAAACCCGGGACCGATCTCCGGTCATGCATGCTAAGGAAAAAGGGGGACGGTATCTGAATCAGATCCGCCCTCCGCTTAAGGACTTGTCTTCGGACTTGTAGCCTAGGGCCGGTTGCCGGCTCAGCTACGCTGGACTCCCGTCCAGTAGGTGGCATTAAGATGGTGCGGTGGGATCACCTAAATCCCAGGTTCGAATTAAGCTACAACCAATCCCTTCCAGGAAAGGTTTGTATACTGAGATTAAGATTAAAGATTAAGGTAAGGTAAGGAACTGAGATTAAGGAAATGAGGACTAAGGAGGGGTTACTAACCCACTTGAAGGGAACGCTTGAGTCGTTCATTGTTTGTGAACTATATATGTTCATCTGTGGTTATTGTTATTGCACTTCATATTATGCTTGTGTATGTAATCAATTTCCATGCTATCGACAATTAGTCGTCGTAGCCCCGTTAGCTTGGGGGCCATGAGAGGGTGTACCAGCATTCGTGCTGACCCCCTCGGGGGCTATTTTTACACTTGCAGGTAAGAGACCCATGAGGACGCACTACGAGAGTAGGAGCGGTTAGACTTAGGGTGGGATGTTTATTTTGAGTTCGGGTTGCGCCTGTGCACCCGACTGTTTATATTAAACTGATGTAAGTTTGAGATGTTTTAAGATACTAGTACTCGGTTGGTTGTGGTATTGTGAATGTTGATGTTTTGAGTTGGATAAGTATTTTGGTAAGTATTGTAAATTAAAGCCGGTATATTCTAACGATCAGACCGTGGCAAGGTCCAGGTTTTTATTTCCGCTGCGACGTATTCGTTAAGTGTTCAGTTTGCGATAACCACGATAGGCTTTGGATGGGGTGTTACAAAAAGTGGTATCAGAGCGTAGTTACGCTCTGATCAAGAAATACCGGACATGAGTAACCACCGAGTTAGGATATAAGTTAAGGAATAAGTGTTGGGTTAAGGGTGTGAGAAGTTAGAGTGAGTAGAGTCAGATGACCACTAATAAGTGTGGATTGTCTTTACCGTCTACGGACGTTATAAATTTACTAACCAAACAATGGTGAGTACGAATCTAATGTGAGTTATGCTTGTTCAGATGGCAGGACGCCCTAGAGGAGGCCGAGGTCGCGGCCGGGGTGAGGATACTTCAGGATACCTGGAGGGCAGACGATCGCAGAGATCGTAGCTGCCGCGTTAGGGCACATGGGCTATCAGCCTGGTGTGGGTGCACCACCTCCACCGCCACAACCTAGGGAACCAAACTGGGTGAAGAGTCTAGCAGATCTTCGACCCGGGCATTTTAAGGGGGAGACCGATCCCGCCAAGCTTGAGGCGTACATCTCCGAGCTGGAGACCGCCTTCGAGACCCTTGATGTCCCTGCTGGGATCAAGGTGCGCTTAGCTGCTTTCTATCTGAAGGGGGCGGCAGGCGATTGGTGGAAGCTGGTGAGGGCCGAGCATGTGGCCAATCCAGAGTTCGGCTGGGAGCAGTACACCGCCTTGCTACGAGCAAAGTACTACCCCGCCCATGTCCAGACGAAGAAGCGCTTAGTTGGATGCGCTTAAGCAGGACAAGATGACAGTGGACGAGTATTACTCAGAGTTCACTGCCTTGCTCCGTCTTCTGCCAGGTCTAGGGTATTCTGACCAGATCTTGGTGGACCGCTTCTATGGCGGGCTTAGCCATCGACTCCGCTACGGCATGGGGCCGACGAGTTACACTACCTTGCAGGTAATAAGAATGATTGAGATTTGAGTAAGTGATGAATAAGATTTAGATTATGAGAAATAAGTGACTAATACTATGGAAAAGCAGGAGTGCTATCATGCCGCTGCTAAGGTTGAGATTACCGTCCAGCTGAGGGACGAGGAGAATGCAAAGAGGAAGAGTGCTGGTAAGAGCTCAGAAAGTCAGGGCAAGGAGGGTACAAGAAACAAAAGTACCAGCCTCAGGCCCAGAAAAATCAGAACCCAAAGG